>JANRMT010062857.1:5530961-5560876 GCA_026402145.1 Polypterus bichir lapradei
GCGCGCGCCGGCTGCTCGACTTTTGCTGGGCAGGAGACGCCAGTTTTTGCAGACACGTTCACATGATCAAAAGTCTCCGCGCTCTTTGGAGGTCATTCATATACAAAATACCCGCGCCTCGCAGCGGAGAAGTAATGGGTTAAAGAAGTAATGAAAAAGAAAAGGAAACATTTTAATAATAACGTAACATGATTGTCATGAGTGTTGCTGTCATATATATGCCTGCCTAAATAAGTCACCCTCGCTTCGCTCTTACTTTTTTACCGTTCATTTAATCATGGCTAGTGGCGGAAAAATTATAAAATGGAAGGAGGATTACACTGAGTATGGCTTTACCAAAACAATTATTGATGGCGAATCGATTATTCATAAAGCTTGAATTGGTGATCTGTTTTTGTGTGTTAACCTCATATTTTTTCATACTTCTTCTCAAACCAAGGTGGTGCGAGGCTAAAATGAATTGGGATGCGCTGATCAATGTTATCAGTGTACCAGGAAATCATGCATTGACAAAAGTTCCCATTTGATTGTAATGCAAAGTGTGATTAAATGCATTATTTTTTAACGCGTTATGGAGCACATGCATCGAAGCTTCTCAGCTGTGCTTGTGCTAAGAAAATTAAACATTTTAAAAATAACGTAACACGATTGTCAATGTAACCTTTTGTAAGTAGTGCCTGGAGGATTCAGTGTGGAGAAAGTCTAGAGACAGAGTGTGTATTAACTTGTGGATTTCTCTGTATTTGGTGGCAGTGTGACGAAGTTGCTTCGGAAGACGGCGTTAGCCGCGGAGCTCAGCTCAGAGCGAAATGAGGTAAATGGGAGGGGAGATGATGACGTGACTCCCCCACCCGCCTTAACTGTCAATCCCCCATAAACACAGTCTCTCGGAATTTGCATAAGCACACCCCTTCACCTGCAATTTTAACTTAGTTACAAAGTGATCAAAACTCTCGTTTATATCCTGCGTCCTCTCACTAAACTTGTATCCCGCATTACCCGTGGGCACGAAAAGCACCAGCGGCAGCCGTCTATTAAGTTAATTTAAAGTTTAGGTTTATACCTCGCTTTGTTTCCGAAGTAGCTGTACTGATGAATATGGTAGTATGTCACTCGCTCGCTTCTTAATGTTTCGCTGCCTTCTCAATTATATAATGCATGTTTTGTTCAGCGTATTTTGGAGCTCTTCCTGGTTTTCTACATAGTGCGTTGACAGTCAGTTCACATGATTACGTGGGCGGCGTAATGATGTCACACGAAACTCCGCCCCCACAGCGGTCAAGCTCAACTCCATTACAGTAAATGGAGAAAAATACCTTCCAGTTATGACCATTACGCGTAGAATTTCGAAATGAAACCTGCCCAACTTTTGTAAGGAAGCTGTAAGGAATAAGCCTGCCAAATTTCAGCCTTCTACCTACACGGGAAGTTGGAGAATTAGTGATGAGTCAGTCAGTCAGTCAGTCAGTCAGTCAGTCAGTGAGTGAGTGAGTGAGGGCTTTGCCTTTTATTAGTATAGATATATATATACAGTGTTGACACTGCCATGCTTCCCCCTCCTGAGATGCCGGATGGTGGACCAGAATCTCCTCAAAGCTGTCCGAAAGTTGTTCTCCATGGCCTCCCCAAACTCCTCCCACGCCCGAGTTTTTACCTCAGCAATCACTGAAACTGCATTCTGTTTGACCTGCCGGTACCTATCAGCTGCCTCCAGAGTCCCACAGGACAAAAGCGTCCGGTAGGACTCCTTCTTCAGCTTCACAGCATCCCTCACCGCCGGTGTCCACCAACAGGTTTGGGGATCGCCACCATGGCAGGCACCGACCATCTTACGGCAACAGCTCTGGTCAGCCGCCTCAACAATAGAGGCACGGAACATGGCCCATTCGGACTCAATGTCCCCCACCTCCCTCGGGACGTGGTCGAAGTTCTGCCAGATGTGTGAGTTGAAGCTACTTCTGACAGGGGACTCTGCCAGATGTTCCCAGCAGACCCTCACAACACGTTTGGGCCTACCAGGCCTGACCGGAATCCTCCCACTCCATCGAAGCCTACTCACCACCAGGTGGTGATCAGTTGATAGCTCCGCCCCTCTCTTCACCCGAGTGTCCAAGACATGTGGGTGCAAGTCCGACGACACGACCACAAAGTCGATCATCGAACTGAGGACTAGGGTGTCCTGGTGTCAAGTGCACATATGAACACCCCTATGCTTGAACATGGTGTTCGTTATGGACAATCCGTGACGAGCACAGAAGTCCAATAACGAAACACCGCTCGGGTTCAGATCGGGGGGCCATTCCTCCTAATCATGCCCTTCCAGGTCTCACTGTCATTGCCCATGTGAGCACTGAAGTCTCCCAGCAGAACGAGGGAATCCCCAGAAGGTATGCCCTCTAGCACCCCCTCCAAAAAGGGTGGGTACTCCAAACTGCCGTTCGGCGTATACGCACAAACAACAGTTAGGACCCGTCCCCCCACCCGAAGGCGGAGAGAGGCTACCCTCTCCTCCACCGGGGTAAATCCCAATGAACAGGCTCCAAGTCGGGGGGCAATAAGTATGCCCACACCCGCTCTGCACCTCTCACCAGGGGCAACTCCAGAGTGGTAGAGAGTCCAGCCCCTCTGAAGGAAATTGATTCCAGAGTCCAAACTATGCGTCGAGGTGAGCCCAACTATATCTAGCCGGAACCTCATTCCACATCCCAAGAACCAGCTTCTGTTGCTGAGAATCGGACCGCCAAGGTCCCCACCTTCGGCCACCACCCAACTCACACTGCACCCAACCACCTTGGCCCCCCTCCTACAGGTGTCAACACTGTACAGTGGAACCTCTGTTCACGAATGTCTCGGCACACGTACAACTCAGTTTACGACCAAAAAGTTTGCTAAACAATTGCCTCGGTTCACGACCACACACTCGGTATACGAACAAGCCAGTTTCCCTTTCGATTTGTACATGTTCAGTCTCTCGCTGTGCATTTCCTGTGCAGCGAGCAAGAGAGAGAGAGCGAGAGAGTGCGACACACACACACACACAGGCAGCGCGAGAGAGAAACAGACACACACACACGCAGGCAGCGCGAGAGAGACACGCACACACACAGGCAGCGCGAGAGAGAGCGGGACACACACACACACAGAGGCAGCGCGAGAGAGAGCGTTACACACACACACACAAAGGCAGCGCGAGATGCAGTCACACAGGCAGCGTGAGAGAGAGCTGGACGCATTAAGGTAGGAAGGCAGTTAAAGAATGCACTGGGCTTGATTTTGTTTTCACTTCTGTTTCCAGCGATCGGTTCGTAGCGTGCATTGTTATTTTTCTTGGTGGTTTATTAAATTACGGATTTTTTCAAATGTTAATTTTTTTCCCTGTGCTTAAAACTCATTAAAAAAAGTGCTTTTAGCCAGCAGTTGGCAGCGCTATAGTGCGAACTATTGCAGTGTTAGTTTTCTCTGTTGTTCAAGATTTTCTCAGTGTTATTCAATGTTTTAACATTTAGTTTACTATTACGCTGTGCATTCTATGGTTTAATTAACTATATTTGTGCTTAAAAACTTCAAAAAAATATATATTTACATACAGTTCATATGGTCTGGAACAGATTAATTGTATTTACATACAATCCTATTGGGAAAAATTGCTTCGGTTCACGACCAAATCGGTTTACGACCAGAGTTTTGGAACGAATTATGGTCGTGAACCGAGGTTCTACTGTATATGGTGGGGATGGTGTGCTGCTGACCTCGACTCGGGACGTTGTGGGTCGGTGGGGGGAGTACTTCGAAGACCTCCTCAATCCCACTAACATGCCTTCCAATGAGGAAGCAGAGCCTGGGAACTTGGAGGTGGGCTCCCCCATCACTGGGACTGAGGTCACTGAGGTGGTTAAAAAACTCCTTAGTGGCAGGGCCCCGGGGGTGGATGAGATACGCCCGGATTTCCTCAAGGCTCTGGATGTTGTAGGACTGTCTTGGCTGACACGTCTCTGCAACATCACATGGACATCAGGGACAGTACATCTGGATTGGCAGACCGGGGTGGTGGTGCCCCCTTTAAGAAAGGGGACCAGAGGGTGTGTTCCAATTACAGAGGGATCACACTCCTCAGCCTTCCTGGAAAAGTCTATTCGGGGGTTCTGGAGAGGAGGGTCCGTCGGATAGTTGAACCTCGGATTCAGGAGGATCAGTGTGGTTTTCATCCTAGTCGCGGAACAGTGGACCAGCGCTACACCCTTAGCACGGTACTGGAGGGTGCATGGGAGTTTGCCCAACCAGTCTACATGTGTTTTGTGGACTTGGAAAAGGCGTTCAACCGTGTCCCTTGGGGAATCCTGTGGGGGGTGCTCCGGGAGTATGGCGTACCGGACCTCTGATAAGGGCTGTTCGGTCCCTGTACAACCGGTGTCAGAGCTTGGTCCGCATTGCCGGCAGTAAGTCGAACCCGTTTCCAGTGAGAGTTGGACTCCGCCAGGGCTGCCCTTTGTCACCGATTCTGTTCATAACTTTTATGGACAGAATTTCTTGGCGCAGCCAGGGTGTTGAGAGGGTCCGGTTTGGTGGACTCAGGATTGGGTCACTGCTTTTTGCAGATGGTGTTGTCTTGTTTACTTCATCAGGCCGTGATCTTCAGCTATCTCTGAATCGGTTCGCAGCTGGGATGGGAATCAGCACCTCCAAATCCGAGACCATGGTTCTCAGCCGGAAAAGAGTGGAGTGCCCTCTCAGGGTTGGAAGCGAGATCCTGCCCCAAGTGGAGGAGTTCAAGTATCTCGGGGTCTTGTTCACGAGTGAGGGAAGAATGGAGCGTGAGATCGACAGGTGGATCGGTGCAGCGTCCGCAGTGATGCGGGCTCTGCATCGGTCTGTCATGGTGAAAAAGGAGCTGAGCTGTAAGGCAAAGCTCTCAATTTACCAGTCAATCTACGTTCCTACACTCACCTAGGGTCATGAGTTATGGGTAGTGACCGAAAGAACGAGATCGCGAATACAAGCAGTTGAAATGAGTTTCCTCCGCAGGGTGTCTGGGACTTCCCTTAAAGTCATCCGGGAGGGGCTTAGAGTAGAGCCGCTCCTCCTCCGCATCGAGAGGAGTCAGATGAGGTGGCTTGGGCATCTGATCAAGATGCCTCCTGGACGCCTCCCTGGCGAGGTGTTCCGGGCACATCCAACCAGAAGGAGGCCCCGGGGAAGACCCAGGACACGCTGGAGAGACTATGTCTCCCGGCTGGCCTGGGAACGCCTCGGGATTCTTCCGGAAGATTTAGAAGAAGTGGCCGGAGAGAGGGAAGTCTGGTCATCTCTGCTCAAGCTGCTGCCCTTGCGACCCAACCTCAGATAAGCGGAAGAGGATGGATGGATATATATATTGTGAATTAGACGCCATATAGCGCCCGACCTGGCACAGACTCACACAGAGACACGTGTAAGAACACAAGAAGACTTTATTTTTCTTCATCTGGAGGGCACCTCTTCCCCGTGAACCCTCCAGCCACAATACAGTCCCAAGTACAGTTAAACACAAACCACAACCCTTCTTCTGGCATCACCACTCCTCCCAGGCAACCTTGTCCTCTTCCTCCTGATTCTGGCGCTGAGTGGTGGTTGCCGGTCCTTTTTATAGCATACCCGGAAGTGCTCCAGGTGCTTGATCACCTGTTCCTGATTGCACTTCCGGGCAGAGCTGTAGAGTTGTCCAAGCTGGTTCTGGGATCCATGCAGGACTCCCTGCTGGCCACCCTAGATCCCCACAGGATTTTGGAGAACTCCATCTCCCATGGAACCCTGCAGGAAACGGAGGCACCATTGTCAGCCAGGGAGGCTGCCACCAAGCGTCCCGGGGGAGGTACTGAGGAGCCCATGGCTGCTCCCTCAGAACATAAGTAGAAGGGGCGTTCCTGCCGGGCATGGGACCAGTCGCCCGCCACAATATATCTTTATATATTGTCAAGCTTGGGTCACAAAGTTGCACAGGAGAGTTCATCAGGTTTTCCAAGGAGTAGAAACTTTATTGCTGTTCTGTCAGATACAAGCACAAGTCTTTTATACTGGTGATCCAGCCTCACAAGGAACAGCTGTCAAACATGACACATGAGCCCAGACTCCTGCTCAAAAGAACACAAAGTCTTCTTCATCAAGGGGGTCAAGTGGCCCAGTAGCAGCAGCTGGAGTACAGGGAGTCTGGAGGAAGAGAAACAGTAGAGTGAGACCACAGGATTGCCGCAGCTCGGTCTTTTAAATGTTCGAAGCCCCGTGTGACGTGCCAGCAGTTGATCCCACAAAGAGGAACTGTAAAAGTGAGTTTGTTTCCCATTGAAAAACTGTTTAAGAGGGGGTTTCTGAAGGGCTGCCGCTTTCCCTTGCAGCAGTGGTCACAATATATATTTGCATATAGTGACTTATAAAAACAAAACAGTGTAATTGATTTAAATTTAATAGATTTTTTAAATTTTTAAGAGATCAATAACAATGATTATATATTTATGCACATATATTTTATTCCTTCATTGTATGACATAGGCTGATCTATTTTGCTAATGTTATCAGCTTTTTGCAGTTTTTAAAATGTTTGAACAGAAACCAGCTGTTAACTTTTCTTGAACAGTTAAGCTTTTAGAAAATGACAGTATCTAAAAATAAATCACTTGAAAGCTTATATTAAAAAATGGAAAAAAATGTGTTTTATTAGGAAAGGAATATGTTTTTCTATGTTTCATAGATTGTTTCATATACAAATACAGCATGTCTATCTATATGTATGTATGTTTAATATGATTTAAAATAAATTTGAAATGAAATACACATTTTATATATGTTGATTTAGTCCTGAACTTAATACACTTTATACATTGAGATACAAACCTTATTCTAAAATAGACTATTTTTGCCCAACTGTTCTAAATTCTGTTTTCACTGATTTGCTTAATTGAGCAGACTGAATTATGCATCTCTAAAATATCCCTGTCATAAGATTTTAAAGAAAAAAGTAAAGTGGAGTTTTGCGTTTTCTGCAGTTCCAACAAATATCTCCATAGTAACTGGAAATTATATTTTTGCAGTATTTAGATTATATTCACACTTAATTAAGTCTTTGTAAACAGAAAACTCACTATTAAAATAGTTAGTAAAACAAGTTATTGTATCTTGCTGTAATTAGCTTTAATTACAGGTGATTTGCTTAAGTGTGTAGGAGAAAAAGTAAATTTTTAAAACAGGATATTTACCATCTTTCCTTTCTCTGTAATTCCAACAAAATAACTATAGAAACTAAAACTGGTGTATGTAGTTGTATTTCACCTACTTGTTCATGACCCACTGAATGGATAAATCACACAGACATTCAAGCCTATGAATATATCTACGTGTAATCTGGGCAGCACTTGCACAGTGAGATGAATGAACAGTCCACAAAACTCAACATTCTCCATGTTCAGAATGGTCTGACTTGTCAGTGATTATGTCAGAATCAGAGCAGAGACAAAGAGAAGGAGATGGACTCACTTTACATAGACTTTCTTGTATTACAGTAACAGCTTTAAAGCTGAATCAACAGACTTATCTGTATCTGCCAGACATCGACAAAAGGCGTGCAAGGAGGTGCACATGAGTCTGAATATGGAAAGAATGAAGCTGCAGAAGCAGATTTTTGCACACTTGCACTCTGTAATGGATAAAACAGCTCCGGAAAATGAATAAATAGTTGGAAGTATGACAGTGTAATGCATTTAAATGGATCAGAATGCTGACAAACTACATCAGAGTGAAATAAATATGCTGTGTTAATAAAGTGTCCAAATTAAATATATAGATACGTAAGTAATACTTACATTTAAACGGGACATACTGTAGAAAGTAGCATATCCAACATGGTGATAGACCAATGAAATTCATGCCAAGCATTTTATAACTTTCTGTTTATTTTTTATGTGTTTCATAAAATTTGAAGTCTTTTTCCCAAAACTCTAGGTTTTAATAGTAAAGTGTTATAAAAATGAAAACAAACAATGTATCAGTTCTGTTCAGATACAAATGGATGTAGTCAGCAGCCTCAAGAAGAATCTTGATTTTGCAGACAAATATCTTGCAGCTCCTTAACTGAGTTAAGACGCTTATAAAATGAGCACTCAAACATTTTTTTCATTCCATATTCTTATTACTCATTTTTAAAATGCTCTCTTTATTTATTTAAACAAATATCATTACACATTCTCCTGGACATTTAGATAAAAGCTCATTTATATTTATTCTTAGAAACGGTGAAAGTTTGACTATGTTTAAGAAATAAAATCATACAGTCAGGTTATTTTCTTATGATTTTTTGTCATAATTTTAAAATTTTTATTCTTCATTCATTTCTTTAATGTTATCTACATAAAAAGATGATTGCAATTCTAAAATTAAATTCAATTTCCAGGCATTGATTACGATAGAAAACAAAACATGGCTAATTAGCTTAATATTTGTCCATTTTGGTCATAATGATTTTTATGTTTAATAATATCCATAAATTTCATTTTTGTGCCTTATTCTTTGAAATATTTTATAATCAATATTTTTGTTTAACATTTTCCGAAATATTGCATTAAATGATTAGCTTATAAAACACGTCAAACTGTGTTTCCAGGATTTCTCTGTTATGAGGAATGGCATTGTTATAAATCTTCCATTTTTTCTGTTATAGTTTAAATAAACTGTACATTCTGAAATGACGTCTTATCAGCTCTTACCTGTTAGGGCTATCAAGAGTTAAATTCATTTATTGAGGGTTTAACTGAAGGAGGTAAGAGAAAGAATTGCTGGAAATTTTGAGAAGTGAATACAGTACATTTTGTGATTTTTTGAGCTTGGTGCCTGCATTTGTGCAGTGAGGTCCAGCTGTGGGCACAGTGGTGTGAAGGCTCAGACAAGACCTTGGGTGTCAGGACCAAAGAGGGATTTACTGGGCAATTAGTGGTCACTTCTGTGAATATACATTTACGTGAATGAAAAATGAGCATCTCTAGATTGGCTGGATGCAAATATACATATCTACAAACTATAAGTCCTCAAAGGGCATTAATTCAAGAGAAAATTGAGATTTATATCAAATTATAGTAGTGTGGTCATTTGAAAAGGGGAAAAGACAGATGAAGAAAAAACATTTAGTGAATCGAGAGCAAGTCGGCCCTTACAAGAAACCACTTTCAGGATTACCGTGGTGTGAAGTCAGCCTCACATGACCACTGTGTTTTATACTAGTTAAAGCTTTGCCACCTATTTGTGTTAAACAAAACTGTTTTTGTTTTGAAATACTGTTGTTTGTTTCTTCAAAAAAATATTTTTTATTGAAATTTGACATCTTAGATTCATGGAACTGCAGTGCATAGCATTTCATAATATTTTTGCTTTAGAAAATACAGATGGGGTGGTGCAGTGGCGCAATGGGTAGCACTGCTGCCTCGCAGTTAGGAGACCCGGGTTCGCTTCCCAGGTCCTCCCTGCGTGGAGTTTGCATGTTCTCCCCGTGTCTGTGTGGGTTTCCTCCGGGTGCTCCGGTTTACTCCCACGGTCCAAAGACATGCAGGGTAGGTGGACTGGCGATCCTAAATTGGCCATAGTGTGTGCTTGGTGTGTGGGTATGTGTGTGTGCCCTGTGGTGGGCTGGTGCCCTGCCTGGGGTTTGTTTCCTGCCTTGCGCCCTGTGTTGGCTGGGATTGGCTCCAGCAGACCTCCGTGACCCTGTGGTTAGGATATAGCGGGTTGGATAATGGATGGATGGAAAATACAGATTTTATTGTAGTGTTTTGCCTGTGGTATTTTTTCTGATAATTCTAAAATGTTTAAATTTCAATTGGCTTTCATAGTTAAAGTAGAAGAGAATTATGGAATTTAACACTCACTAGGATCAATTTTTGTAGTATTAACAAAATCCCCCCCAAAATATAATGTTAATTCATTAAGAATTTTCCATTAAGAAAGACAAAAGTTTCAAGGTGAGATTCTTACACTTATTAGTCGTGGCACCAGAGAGAGGAGATCTATTGGATGTTGAATCGCACCTGCAAATAAAAATTCACTCTGTACATGCATGGAAACTATCCCAATAAACCTATAACCTATGGCATTGCCAACAACTAATGGTTTTAAATAACATGAAAAATAAGCTGTTTTACTTCTGTACATCCATTTTGTATGCATGATGTTTCAAACCTAGGGTTGCAGGAAGCTGAAGCTCATTGCTGTATAGGACACCAATCTATTTCAGGATACATTTACACACATGCTTACCCACACAGAGATAGGTTCGAGTCCTTATTTAGAATAACAGGATGATTTTTGAGACTCCTTGTGCTTATTTTACAACAAATAGTAGCTTTTACTGAGTTACTGAATCTCTGTTAGTCAGAAAGGAGAAGACAATGCAGGACTTGATTTTGTTTCAATCACAGTTGTCCAATCCCACTATCCACCATTGATCCAGCACTCTAACCGAGGAAGAAACTTTAAAACATTTTGTTTATCAAGAACAGCAACACAGCGCCAATATTTATATAATGTAATATTTATATAGGCCAATTTACTGTGAAGCACACAAAATTGCTGCCACACACCTCCTCTTATCTCAGCAATTTAGAGATGTCAAATGTCAGACACACACAATCTATTGTCATGCATCTACATTATTTTACCTACTGTGTTCTCAAAAAATGCATTTACTGTGTATGTCATTACATCAATTAGTTTTATATGGATTGCAATATATGAGCCTTGCAGTTACTGTAACTATTAATAGATAAACCCATTAGAAAGACAGTTGCAATTTATATTGTAGCTATAAGAAATTAACTCAGCAAATTGGTTTCTAAATATGATTCTCATTAATTACACCGAGTAACTGACTCTATACCTAGTGAGCATTATTATTTAAAACCCTGTAATTTTGTTTTTACCTTTAATGTTTATTGTTTCTGCTGCTTAGTAATGATTTTCAGGTGCTCCAAGCTACTCTATGCCATTCTGCATTTGTTTATATCATGCTTTACAAAAGCTTGCATCTGATGTCCCTATCCTTTAGAATTTGAAAGCTCTCCTAGGAACCTTTGTGCCTGGAGAAAGGTATAAAAATACCTTTAAAGCTAAGTTTCTGAGCAGGGGAACATGCCTGCTGAGAACTTAAAAAGTGGAAATGGCAATGCAAAGGCCCTTATGCATGGTATGCCTCATGCTGTAGTACAAATTAGCAGTTGAGTATCATTATGTAACGTGAATTAAACAAATCGCCAACTTAGCCTCTGAAAAGGCATACTCATCCATTCATTTTACAGCCCTCTTATGTAATTCAGTTTAGTTTATTGTTATAAAGCGGAAGACAGAATTCTGAACACAAAAACACCATGAAATATTTTTACATTCGCACACACTTGGGACATATACAGTATACCTATATTGTAGTGTGTCCAGTCCTTTGAAAGCAAGATGCCAGTGTGTGCATCCAAAATAGCTTTTTGTTTACAGCTCCTTAAGAGGAATGCTCATACTGACAGGTTTTTGAGAAAATATGATCATTTTACATGCATACGTTTATGAACAAATATAAATTAGAGCAGTGGCCCTCAAAATGTGGCCATAAGTGTGAATAAAGGGGTTTAAATTGTTCAGATACATTAGTTTGCTGTTTACTTACTTGAATTTAGCATGTCAAACATGGCCACTCTTCACTAACAAGAACCGGTGGGATATTTTCCAATTTATTCATAGTAATCAGGCTACTGTCTAACATTCATGTTCCTAAATTTCCTCAAATTTGCCCCTGGGGATAAATTATCTATCTATCTATCTATCTATCTATCTATCTATCTATCTATCTATCTATCTATCTATCTATCTGTCTATCTATCTATCTATCTATCTATCCTCCCCTACTGAAAGGGTCATAACAAGAGGCTTTAAAACAACCACCGTAGAGTGCCCAGTCTGGCATACCCCACACAATAACCTCTTTTACTTCTATTCCAAACCTTTCTGCTTTGTCCCTCTCCACTTCTAGTGATCTCTGCCCCCCATACTTTTTAAGACTCACAGTTTTTCTCCCGTCATTGAAACAATGCTGTCTTACAGTGGGACTCTATTAAATCAACCTCGACATCAACTTGGTGTGCCCACCCCTGCTAAGGCAATCCATTAAATCCGTGCAGCCAGTGACATACACCACCCTTGATGCATCAGCACTGCTTTTGTTACTGCAGGGTTATTATCAATTGGTTGAAACTGGAAATAACAAATCCAGCAATATTGAACTTGGTATTTTTTTCATAAATAAATTTACTGTGTTAACAAAAGTATGGCAATTGTACTTTGAAATTTAAGCTAAGAAGTGATAGTTGGCTGTCTGTTTGCAATCCAAAGCTCTTTCAGAATGAATTAATTAGAAAATCAGGGTTTATTCACATTGCACAAAGTGGACTATCCAGTATGCTGATGTTATATCACCTTGTTTTTTCCAAGTGACGGTGTTCAGCGGTAAACTGATAATAATTGTTCTGAGTAATGATAATAATTGTTCTGAGTCACTCTCTATTCAATGAAAATAAAAAGCACTGTAAATAACTTGCATTGCATATAGCAGAAGAGACCCAATGTAAGCAAATATTCAATGTAATAATGGTGTAGTGCTCAGCTATTTCTAAGAAGACTGGCAATAAACTGGATAGAATGCCTCTGCCGCCTCATGCAGGGTAGACAGATTGGTAGTATTAGGTTCTGCTGCTCAATGCAATGCATAGATTTATCAGATTAGTTTATCATTGAGTTTTGTAACTTACCCATTTGAACAGGATCCAGAGCTGGTGCGAAACATCTGTCGCTGGGTACAGCAAGCTGTTAAGATTCCATTCTTTGCCAAGCTGACCCCCAATGTCACTAATATTGTGGATATCGCAATGGCTGCTCATGAAGGTATGAAGCATTTAAATTGTTTTACTTTCTCAATTTTTATTAGGATACAGTATGTGCAAATACTGCATATAAACATGTTTTTTAGCAATGCTTGCACAATCTACATTTTATATGCATTTCCCACTATTTTTAAACTTATTGTTATATAGTAGATTATCTATCTATCTATCTATCTATCTATCTATCTATCTATCTATCTATCTATCTATCTATCTATCTATCTATCTATCTATCCAAATTTTGATTGAATTAAGGTGATTATCATTCTGTGTTAATAGGTTAAATGATTTGTTTGCATTAATGGAAACATGATTTTGATTATTAAGTATAATTTACCATTTGTTAATATACTTTCAAATTGTTATTTCTTTTGAAAATTCCACTTTAATCCTTGTATGTCCATATTTTGGTTATTTTATCTGAGCATGTAATGTCATATATATGTAAAAGATTAGTTGCTTAAAAGCAAAAAGTGGTCTGTAAAACAAAAATGAACAGTATAACTTTTAAGAATTTCCATAATAATGTAGTGATAAATGATTCTTTATTAAATGGACAAAATATTACATGAAGTATATCTATTTTTAAATGTGTTAAAGTTTTGTTAGGACTAAAAAAGAATGAAATGTGTGGAAAAAATTTCACCTCTTTTTTAAGCATTTTAAGAAAATGTCTCTTACATGGCTACATAAAGTCATTATACTTTATTGTTTTGCAGAAATGTCTTTTCATAAATTATGATTTAGGATATTTTTTTCTCCTCTTACTATCTGCTGTATGGCTAATTAGCTTCTTTGGTTTGTGGATTCAGGCATTCATGGTTAACTGTTAAAAACTTCTGTGCAGGTGGTGCTGATGGGGTTACAGCAACCAACACCGTCTCAGGGCTGATGGGACTGAAAGCAGACGGCTCACCCTGGCCTTCCATCGGAGTCTCGAAGCGAACCACATATGGTGGTGTGTCTGGTAGGTGTTACCTTCTTCACTGCACACATTTCCCTCAGAGACTCCATGACACACCAGAAGGTCCATGTCACAGGGACTGCTTGCTTGTCCTCTTTGTTGTTCTGGCCTTACAGCTCAACACTGTTCACTGCTCATAAATGTGTTGACAGGATCCAACAAATTGAGTGTGAAAATGCTAGAAATGTCCTTGTTCTTTACCCGTTATGGCTAAGAACTCCCAGATAACCCTGTACGAATCTGGCGTGAAAGAAAAAATGAAATGCGTCTCTAATGCAGTGTGCTATAGTAATTTTTAGACTGTACCTCGTTATCTTGCCATCAGCCTCTATTATCCTGTTGTAGTCCTTTTTATGAAATCTGGTTGGTTCTTTTTATATGATAACATTTAAAATCATAAGCTGGCAAATTGTATACTAGTGATGCATTGTCAGTGTATGTTGTTCTTCATTTAAATAAGTCACATCTTTTAAAATATTGGTAGACCACTGAGATATCTTTCTTCCAAATTAACAATATGTAGCATGCTTATCAAGTAGTCTCACAATCAATCACTCAGTCAGTCATTCTTTATTTAACTAGATATCTATCATGGGGGCACAAAGGCACAGAGCTCTTTATACAGTGCAACACAATCAAGAGTATTGTAGACAGGCATGGGTATAGAAAAGTGAAATAGAAGACAGGTTAGTCTAAGAATGAAGAGTTTGACTGCAATACCAGTTAACAGTTAAATGACGCTGAAGTGTTCTCAGTTCAGATCTTGTGCCCAGTTGTTTTCTTTGTGAAGTTTGCAGATTCTTCCTGTTGTTGTTTGTGTCCATGTCCCAGAAACGTACTGTTGGGTGAACTGATGACTCTCAGTTGGCCCTAGTGGGTTAGACTTTGATGGACTGTTTCTGTCCAGGGCTAGGTCTGGCCTTTTTCCTTAGTGATCCTCAGCTGAATTAACTGGATTGTAAAATAGTATGCTGTGTACCCTAAGTGCATTATTTAAGTAGAGCTTACTGGCTAGGATTTAATGGGTCTATACAATTATACTAAGAAAATGACTGTAAAAGAAAAATTCAGCCAGTTTCTGAGGACAGTTTATGTAATTTCACGGTCATTTCTTCTGGGCCATTTCAGTGTCACCAATTAGCCTTGCACCAATATCTTTGAGATGTGGGTAACCCAGGAGGAAACATGCACACAGATATGGGGTGAACATGCACACTTCTCAAAGACAGCAGTCAAGTATGAGTTTTGAGCCCAATCTTTTGGAGTTGTGAAGGAGTAGTGCCTACCATATTAAAAAATAGTTATCTCTAATTTAAATGTGTTGAGAAAGAGTTAATAAATGCTCATTTCGAAAATATGTTTATATGAAGGTTAAAGCTACACAAATGAAACAGCAGTGTTGGTGTGAGCCTAAAGGCACATCAGAGCTTTAGCGTTTCCTTGAATGAAAGTGGGGGGCGGCACGGTGGCGCAGTGGTAGCGCTGCTGCTTTGCATTTAGGAGACCTGGGTTTGCTTCCTGGGTCCTCCCTGCTGTGGAGTTTACATGTTCTCCCCATGTCTACGTGGATTTCCTCCGGGTGCTCCGGTTTCCTCCCACAGTCCAAAGACATGCAGGTTAGGTGGACTGGCGATCCTAAATTGTCTCTAGTGTGTGCTTGGTGTGTGGGTGTATGTGTGTGTGTGTGTGCCCTGCGGTGGGCTGGTGCCCTGCACGGGGTTTGTTTCCTGCCTTGTGCCCTGTGTTGGCTGGGATTGGCACCAGCAGACCCCCGTGACCCTGTGGTTAGGATATAGCGGGTTGGATAATGGGTGGATGGATGAATGAAAGTGAGAGTGTTCAAGTATATCTTTTTCAAATAATAGTATATTATATATTTTATTTATTACATTATTAAATTGTTTCTATACATACTGTATTGCATTTTATATTATGTCCCAGTAAACCTCTTTTGCAGTTCAGCTTTACTGACTGGGTGGTGTAGTGGTAGCACTGCTTCCTGGCTCAAAGGAGACTGGGGTTCACCTCCCAGATGGTCCCTGCATGTTATCCCCTTATCCACGTGGGATTCCTCCTGATGTTCAGGTTTCCTCTCACAGTCTAAAGACTTGCAGGTTGGGTGGATTGGCAATGCTACATTGACCCATATCTGTGTATGTCTTCACCCCGTGATGGACTTGTGCCCAATGCTTATTGGGTTAGGCTCCAGCTTATGCTATGGCCCTGCCCTGGGTTAGCGCATTTTGAAAATGGATGGATGGATGCTTCATGTACAACCTTGCCAAGACTTTCCCATGAACATAGATCCTGGAGGCCTTCTTCACAGGTAAATGTGGATCAAGTTTCATGTATATATTCTGTATCAATGCACATATTAATTGTGTTTATTTTTAAGATTTAAAATTATGTTCAGTATATTCAAATATATACTAATTTAGAAGATTGTAATGGTAAATTAATTGACCAATTTTCTATTACTTTTTTAGTAGACACATAGTTGATTATTTGTAATTTGCTGCTGACATTAAAAATAGATTTTTTTTGGGTGTTGCCATGGCAAATAACGTGTGCTGTGTGTCAATGCATCTTGTGCTGCCAAGGTAGAGTCTTAGTGAGGTATTTATTCTTTTAGCTTAATGGGTAATCATCTAAGAAAATTAGAATTATAACAACATGTAAGTGTTACAGAAATGTTTATTATAATGAGGTACATTAGGAAAAAAATGTATTTATCTGAGCATGAGGAGATCTTTTCAGAGGTATAGTGAATTAGGATTTGATGTAGTTGGGGGGCATAGTTGGCACTGTGGTTAGCTTTTCTGCCTCATGTTCTAGGAGACTGTATTTGCATCCCAAGTCAGGGCACTGCCAGTCTGGAGTTAGCCTGTTTGCACCATGCCAGTATGTGGGTTTTCTTCCAGGTTCTCAGCTTACCTTTACCACTTTCTAGATGTGTGTGGCATAGTTTAATGCACATCCATAAATTACCCTATGTAAGTGTAAGTGGGCGAGTCCCATTCCAGGATTACTTTTGCCTTGTACCTGACGTTGTAGAATAATCTCTCAAAAACTGCAAACCTGGATTGGGTTAAAAAGGAATGAATGCTTTCAGTTTTGTAAAAACAAGAGTTTTACATATCCCACCTCCTTAATATTGGCAGTAATTTCTTAGAGACATTCCATTCCAGCATCTCAAGAAAAATTAGTTGTATTGCTCTCCATGTTTAGAGAACAATACTGAACAAAGCAGGCCCTTTTAGTGTGCACCCAGCTGAACCTTTCATTTTTATTGTTGGCAGCTTTCTATTATAAAAATCACATTCTTACATTTTAGTGATTAGTATAAAAATAACTGAGATTACACTTCCTTGTGTCCTCTCATGCTGCTTCTTACCTCACTGATATATGACTTTACCTACGAGAACTTCAATCTTTTTTGACAAGTGATTGCGTGATAGTGTATTTTTGAGTTCAGGAGGTTTCAAGTAAAGTCACCAAAAGTCCATTTAAAGTATTTCAGAAAAGAATGAAAAGAACATAAAGTTAACAACTATTTCAAGCCAAAGAAGACAAAAGGAGCAAGATAGTTTTGAAAAGTTGTGCTTATCTTAGTGAATCTGCTCAGATGGAAATGTCTTCATCGCTCTATTTTAAATGGCACCTCTCATGGTATAATATATTAATAGTAGAAAATAAGATACATACGAACCTAATAATAGTAATTGTTCAATGGTCTCCTTCAGCACCTTAAACATGCTACAGGGCAGTTTCTGTTGTTTTAACGTTTCAAGACCAAAAAAAGAAGTAGCAGAATTTATTTCTTATAAAGCTGTTGCTGTGGGGTGCTGTTTGGCAAACAGTTGGGGTGGTTAAGGACACAACAAAGTTGACACAAGATAATTAGCCTTTAGAAAAGAGAAATTCCAAAAACTGGTAGCAGGGACAGATTCTGATTTTCCTTGTTGGGAGGTAGCAAGAACAACAAGCTCAACGTTTATTTAAATAGCAACTTCTAGTACAAAAGTATATTTTAAGTGAGAATACAGAAGAACAATAATCATGTAAACTAATTATGTTAAGGGTGAGATAGTCAGTGGGGAAAGGGAAAAAACTCCAGTGGAGAAAAACCTCTGGGGCTCTGCGGCTAAAAGCCCATCCAAGCCACACCGGGTGCTTTATTGTATATCTTCAGCTCAAAAAAAGAATAAAAGAGAGTGCAGACATCATCAGGGACAGGACCTCAGTGTTCTTTTCCTTTCACCAGCCACAGGGTGTTTTGACAGAAAAGGTGGTGACATGTGGGCGACTACTGGATACCAAAAGGAGAAAGAAAAACATAAACAGTGCCATAAGTCAGAAATGTATTAAAAAGCCATCTTAAAAGACTAAGTTTTAAGAACCAAAGCACACAAAGCAACTGAAGACCCCATCATGTGTGATACCCCAGATTGTTAGCCTTACATCAGGTAAAGCTACCGAGAGAAAAGAGTCGAAATCTAATGTCCATCCTATCATTCGTCAATAGACAAATCAAAACCCCAAAATTGCAGTAAGGAATTTGAAAGCAAACGTCAAGAACTAGGAATCTAAAGAACAATGACTAGCACATTCATGAAGACTGTTTACTTCGAATATCCATAAACTTTAATAGTGATGTGTTTGATGTACCGATTTGTACACTGATGTCATCAGGATCGTAACTTTTGGAGCCATGTTACATAACAACTATCATTGGACCATTACTACGGCAACACAAAATGGTGACGAAAATTATATTTTCCTATATAATTAAAAGCAACGTCTAAATAAAAAATAAATTCAAAAATCAGTTTCAGAGCTGAAAAGTGAGTTGCTAAGTGGTGGAAGCCCAGGATCCTTTACTGAGGAAGTTGGGTCCAATCTGACTAGATCCCTCTTGCCAACCACTACAGTACAGCACTTACTGTAGTCCCTGACTCATAGACCACGTTGCTGGTCAAGCCATATTGGAGGCCTGGCCAATTAAGGGATGCTGATGGCCAAGGGATACCAGAGCCCACTGCAAGACATTCTTGACTAAAGTTCTTTTATCATAAGAAGGACTTCCAAAAGAGTGATTAAAGTTCCTTGAATGCAGAGCACAACTAGGGCTGGGAGGAAAGTTAGAGTGAAAGTTCAAAAGTATAAACTTTTGTCAGAGAAAGAGAGACATGAAATGAACAGAGAGTGACAAGCCACATGATAAACAGGGACACTGTGTACAAGAAGTCCCAGAAAGGCAGTAGAGCTGCTTCTTTGTCTGCTTTCCTTTATATTTTATGTTGTCCCTATTAGTGCCTGCTATTTTTATATTTTAAATAAATGTAAAAAATCAAATGTTTGCGATTCCATTGGCATTATATTAACTGAAATGTGGAAAGACACCACAAGGACACCCTCATGTGTTACGGAACATTTTAAGGAAACCCTCCTGGAAGTGCATGCCTCCTTTGTATGAATGAAAATGTGAATAATCATTGTTTAACATTAAAATGACAAATACTAAAACTTTCTTGGAAGCTTGGAAACATGCTTACTAGAGACAATAATAAGACTTCAGCACCACTGTAAATCCTTTATCACATTTCAGATTGTGCCCATTTCTATTTTTATCATAAGGAAACAACAATGGAAATAAATGGAAGGCAGTACATAGCAACCATGTTAGGGGTGAGAAAAGCCAACTGTGGAGGGAAAGACTAATTAGACAAACATAGCCCAGCCCAAAGCAGCAGGAGTCACAGGTTTTCTTGTAACTGTGATTAATTAATTATTTTTACAGTTTGACTCATTAGCACTACAGAGGTTCTTCACAGTGTGTGTTGAACTTAAACTACACTAGTTGACCAAGTGCTTCTCATCATGTCATTGTATAGATAATAGAGGAGACAAATGTCCCACTGTAACTACTGCATAATAACTCTCTGCAATCTGATCCCTTCACATGAATCCACTAATGCCATCTATATATATTTTTTTCTTTTCTGCAGCATTTTCTGTACATGGTTATTTACTTCAGCATTAATGTACTCTTCAGTTAAATGCACAACCTTCTCAGGCAGCAGAAAGCTCTATGTGTCTATTTTTGATGAACACCAATGAGCTGTGCATCTTCACTTGTTTCACCAGTGCTTGCTGATAAAAGCAACATCTGAGGGGTTTAGAAGGTCAGTAGACATATTCTGTCAGGAAGTCTCAATTGGCAGGTCAAATGCTTTGAAAGCACAGTTTGGTGAGCAAGGGTACCAACATTATTTAGCATATGTGCTAATGTGACCAGACAGATTAGGTTGTTTTGCACATTAAAAATCAGCATGTAAGGCATCGAGTTTTCTTTTTGTCATTGCTGGTATCTGAAAGGCACACATTAAAGAGGCAGTAATGAATGATATGGATGACTTTGTGTTTTTCTGATTTCTAAAAACATTAGACCATGATTGACATGTAAGGTTGTGTGCTTTTCACTTAAAACTCTTAAATATCTTTGTGTCACAGCATCTATTGGATCACTGTGGGATCGTGGTGTGATGCCCCAAACCCAAAATGTGCCTAGCAACAGTTCAACCATCAGACATCCAGTAGTCATACAGATAATAAACCAGGATGAATGAAACACACACAGAGAGGATGTTACAAAAATAAACTGTTATTTGTTAAAAACAAGGTGATATCGAAATATAATTAAGTGAAAAATCATACTGTTAAATCTAGTCAAAAAAGTCACAAACAAGTTCTGTTTGGTTAGAAACAAAAAGAAAGCATTCAAAAAACAGACAAATCTCCATGACTCTAGTCCTAATCTCTTTTCCCTTGTTCAGGCTGCTTGAAGGTACAACCAAGGGCTTTCGAAGTCCAAACAAACACTTATCAAAAACCCAGTTCTTTTCCACTTTGCCAACTTTGCTGGCTGTTTCAAGAACAAAGGACTTCTTAAAAGAAAAAAAATCAAATTAAACAAATGTCCATCTTAGCACATTTATCATCACTTCTCTGTGCTCTTGGGAAAAAATAAGAGTGTGTGCATCCCCCTGCTATGCTTATTCAGGCTGCTCAGGAGTTTTGCAGTACACTCACCACTAGTGACACAAGGAAGACTACCTCTTCTGTCAAACTCCGCCTTCTTATATTCCCTCAGGATTTCTTCCACCAATCCTGAAGGACACCTCACCTGAATATCTCCAATTAACAAGCGCACTGCTATGTAGTCCACTTTATAAGCTGTAACCCAGAAGGAAGCCTACAAACCCATGCCCAGGCTCATGCTCACGTGAATCACTCCAACCTTCAATTACCCTCTGGCTAGTAATCACTTTCAATCTCCCTTGCTCTGTTTTCTCTGTTGGGTGCGGCTTCTCGAATTTTAATTGTCTCCCTCACAGCTCAGTACCTCAAACCTAAATGCCTCCTCACATCCCAACTGGGCAGACTTGTGTTATGTACCGTAAGATCCTCGTTGTTCTGTTGTAAATGTGTGCATACACGCAGCAGCCTCACTGTTACACACAGCTACCAGAGTTCTCTTATTCGTATCACCTGAACATGCTCCAGGTATGTGCAACTATTTAAACTCTATAAATAGTTGCACACACATTTTATTCTCACACTGCCACCATAGTGTGACTCGCCAAACATGGGGTGAATGGAATTCACCAAGTTCATTTTTGGATTGGTCTGCTCTTGTGCTCTAATCTTAACATTTACAGACTCAGACCCAGTCGCCTTGAGCATTGATTATGAGTAATGCCTGCTAAGCCTACCACTTCACATAAAGATTCGTAAGCTTCAGTATGAACATAAATGTGTCCTTAGATATAACCAAGCTCTAAAGGCTACTTTGGTCCCTGAGAATAACCTACACATGGAAACTGATACACCTTGGTCAATGCCACTTACCAACCAATGATGCATTACGTATTCCAACCTGCTCTCTGTTGGGAACATCTTATTCAGCCTGCTAAACCTGTGAGAAAGATTTTTTTTAGCTTTTTGTTTTTTTTGTAAAACTTGAGTTCTTTGTATGGATTGTTATTTGATTTTAATAAAATCATTAAAATTAAAAAAAAAAAAACCTGTGAGAAAGCATATGGCAATCTCTTCACATCAGTTGCCCTGTATTCACTTGATTACTTTAATCACTCGAGATGTTGCTAAAATGCAACAACAAAGCAGTATTTGTTAAGAACAGAATAAAAGAAGCAGAAAAAATATAATAGAAAATAGAAATAGATAGTAAACTCTGGATATATAGATCTAAATAAAAACACACCCTTGCTTTAAAGTCATAAAACTTACTGAGATTAGCAGCAATGGAAATGTCAGTGTCAAAAGACGGTGTTGTCCTAGAGCACTTGTTTAGATTCAGCTATCAGCTTAATGCATAGACAACGTCTTCAAAATGCAGATAAATGGAGACTTTCCAATGGAAATGGAGTGTCTTTCTATCTCTCTCTGTCTTCCCGGCATCTCTTCTGGTCTTTCTCTGACTCAGATGGGCCATTCTTTACTGTATGTCCAAAAGCATCATGGGGTTACAGTCCTTGTGATTTTATAAATAGATGATTGACCAGTTATTTGGATTTAAAGCTTTGATCTTGGATATGTTATCTATGCAATCTTTTCCTGTCTCCAGTTCCTTTTACTATTAGGTTGTTAATTGTCTAGTTATTCTACTAAACTAAACTAGGAGTATACACTTAGTTAAACAGGAAAGAAAGTATGCATAGATTGAGATAAAGTATGACAGCATTATTCTGTGTAAAACACTACCAAAGAGTATACTTATAGGTCAAACTTTCTCACATAGTGCTCATAAGGGAGTTCATGTGTCATCTAGAAACACTTTATTTGGCACCATTTTTCCAGTGCTGTTTTTAATGCTTGAAACAGAAGTAATGTATATCATTTCACTTAGTAGGAGCCTCTTTCAAGCAGCATAATAGCCAACAATCAAAAATGATTATATCCAGAATCTGACATATTCCCTACAATATTAAGGATGTGAAGGAATGGCTGAAATTACAATGCTGAACATTCAGGGTGGCGCTGAAGCAGGAAACACTGCCATTTCATAGTGTTTGGACATCTGTTTAATTGTAGCCTCGGCTACGTTCTGATTGGAGATTTCATACTTAAGTCTGGTTTTATACAAAAATCTAAAAATGTCACATTGAAAATTATAAGATTTGCCTTTGTCTTTGAGTATACATATTTTCATGATTGTGCCTTATAATAAACTGCAATGATATTCAACCCTAGTTTCTCTTTAAACTTTAATATCTCTTTAATCAGGACCTGGAGAAGATAACTATAGAAAATCTATTAATGCACACTGGAAAATATGGTCATGGTGATGGAGACAAGGGTTGGGTGTTGAAGTTCATTTGCCAGTAAAATCCGTACTTACATGTCTTAAGAACATTATGTTGGTGTTCAGTTTCTTTTCAAAACTCTGCCTTTACTTCCTCGTCTGCAACCAGCTCTTGTAAATGCCCTTAGACTTTGCCACATCCCGCTCCGACACTCATGCATACTGTACACTAAGTCCTGGAAGTTTATCAAGTAATTTGTGGATCATCTAGATGATTTTTATTGTCTGAAAACTGACATGGGATTCAACATGTCTTTACTAAGTGAAGCCACTTACTGTAAGTTGTCTTCCTGTTTCTCTCTTTAGCTTCCCACCACTCTTTTATGAGACCAAAGTAAAACTGCAGTATGATCTGTGTCTGCTTTTCCTTTCCATGTAAGAGACATTGGCCTTGTATAGGAGTCATGTACATCAGTTTGTTCATGAGAATTGGATTTTCATTCCACAACAATTAACAACTATGATATTCTCCTATTCTTTTCTTTACAAGCCCACTAAATTCATCACACTGGACTAATCACTCTCCTTAGTGCACCAGCCTCTAGATGACGTTACAATGATTCTAGTGATACAGCAACTGTGCCAGTCACCCGTAATTTTTAATAAAGATTTACTGCCCGAAATCCATATTATAGTTGTTGCAGGCATTATTGAACTTTAGATAATTCCCTATTGATTTCAAATCTAAGAAGAAGCAGGACAATGTCTGGGTCTGTGTTGCTGCCCATGCTAGTAAAAAAAATACTGTCATACCAGAAAAATCCCCCTTGTCTACAGCAGAAACACTTACTATTGCTTTTAGAGATTTAGAGCATTTTGTAAATTTAGCCCACCTCACAGATACCTAAAGGTTTAGCTAACTGAAATGTTTTATTATATACTGAATTCACATTCTCTTTAAACATACCATTGCTTCAAATTTAGTTTTAAAAATACATCCGCCATCTTCTGTTGTACCAAGCTGACATAGTGGTCCAAGGCCTGGTTACCTTATCATACGACCCCCCCCCCCCCCCACAAAAAAATGTTCTTTCCGCCATCTAGTAGAATAACCTTATTCATGATTCTTTCTTAAATCTGCTGAATTGTTGAATTGTTTCTTTCTTCTAGAGACTTCCCACTAGTTGAGTCAAATGTAAGCACCATCTATCAAATTTCAGAGCACTTAAATGTGTTTCAGATGGTCTAATTTGGTAGGAATGATGATGCACTTCCAGATGTTATCGCCTACATTGTGGAACTTCTTCCACCACAAAGAAGTAAGGCCTTCACAGTTAAGTGCCCAATAAGTCACTTGAGCCAACAGAGGTCTTCATTGGTTTTACTGGCTAAGAGAGTTTCCATCTTTGGTGCAGAATCAAGTTTGTGTTCTGGGAACTCATAATGCTTGCACTGTAAAAGAGGCACCAACCCAGAGATCCTGTTTAAATATACCTAAATACACTGATGCTTAAAGGGAGACCTTTGGAATTGGACTCCATGTTTCTCAGCAATACATTCTGTGAAACATGAGCTTAGAATTCTTCATAATTCACATTCATTTTAACTTGAATCTTCCTGTTATCAGTTCTCTCACAGAACTAAGAACTTCTGCTTCCACTGCCAAGTTAAGTTTGATAGACCAGCTACATATGCCTTCCCACATTGACACCTTTGGAATGTAAAGATGAAGTTTTGATGTGAATTTCAGATTGGTGTACTCTTATCTATCTATCTTGAACAGTACATATGCACCTGTAGAATTTCATATATTCTGACATTAATGTAATTCTACAT
Organism: Polypterus bichir lapradei; assembly: GCA_026402145.1. NCBI lineage: Eukaryota > Metazoa > Chordata > Cladistia > Polypteriformes > Polypteridae > Polypterus > Polypterus bichir. The sequence continues at coordinate 5,556,022 of JANRMT010062857.1, forward strand.
GCAATAAATAGTTTCCTCGCCTACGTGGTACAGAGTAATATTTAAAGCCAATTTGCCTTACTGAATTATCAAACATTTTTCATGATCATTGGAAGGAAAACACAGCAGCTATCGGACAGGCTAAGTCCAAAGAAAAGAAAAGAAATCTCTGCAGTACAAGTACATATTTACAGTAAAGATCATTTAGACAAAAACAGAACAATGTAACGTTTGATGATCCAAGTGCAAGACTGACCTTGGAGACATCATTAATAGTAGCATTGCTCTTGGTCATCCCTACAAAGAGACATCTCTCTAGTTTGCACCAGCCACTTTCCGTTTATTGGGTTGTCCTGCTGTATTAAATCAGTTTTCTAGCCAGGAATGTGCCACTGTGCTCAAGAATTTAAACTTCTGATTGGTACAGCTTCCTAAATTCATGGTCAAACTGATTTTTCCTTCCTTCCTTCCTTCCTTCCTTCCTTCCTTCCTTCCTTCCTTCCTTCCTTCCTTCCTTCCTTTCTTTTTCTCTTCATGTTCCTCATTGTCCCTTATTGCATTGCTTGCTTCACACCTCCGTCAGCAAGTAGTGATGAGCAGCAAAAGTCAATGTTTCAATTCTCAAAACAAAATGTGAGCTAAAGTGCATTTCATAAATTCATTCCATTGATCCAAGAATGAAGTCTTTCAGCTCCTGTCTTGAAGTGTTTTGTGTCTGCCTGTCATTTAGCATTTAACACTAGAATCCCTAAAGCCTACGAAAAAACCTATTTACCTTGATTTATTTACTTATCTCCCTACAGTGTGAAGTCACGAGTAGACTGCAGAGCTTCCTGTGTTTGATCAACACCGGCATGCTGACAAACTACATGTGCAATTCTACTTCAGTACGCGAATGACTTTAGCTGCAGGTGGAAGCTCCTGTCACACTTTACGCAACTGTTGTTACGGTTTCATACCTTAGTCTCGGAAAGTCTTTCTCTCGTGGGACGACTGGGATCTTTTCCTGAATGAGGAGTGGCATTGCTCATGTAGTTTGTCAGCATGCCCATATTCATCAAACACAGGAAGCTCTGCAGTCTACTTGAGACTTTACGCTGTAGGGAGATAAGTAAATAAATGAAGGAAAATAGGTAAATAACATTCGATGTGGCCTTTATATAAGAAACATATACATGTTTTTCATATAAAGACCATCACAAAAAGCAATCACAAACAGAACTTTACATGATACCTTGGTGAGCTCAGCATGCCCTCCTGCTCTTTCGTTGAAGGACATGCTTGGCAGATTGACCAATAATATCCACTGGCAGGACAACACCCAACATCTCGCTGCATCCAAACGGTGCAATCTTTCGCCTTTATATCTGGTGCAGCTGCATTGTTCTTATATGTGAGTGAACGTTTCTTGCAGGGAGGGCTTCTGTTCTCTTTCTCCGATGTAAAACCCTCGTCCTCATGTGAGTTCACCTCTGTTATAGTACATCTTTATTTGAAAACAGCAGTGTCAGATCAAGGGGAGTGTGAACATGACTGAGAGAATAAAACTGAAAAAAAAAACAAAAAAAAGCTAACCTTTACAAGTACCACAAACTTACAGACTCAAATCAAATGTATTTTTTTATTCTATAATAGTAACGATAAGAGAAGCTCACTACTCAAAACAGTAATTCTGGTTAGCAAACAGGCTCAAACCCCCGACCTCTTGATTATAAGTCAGCAGCTCTTACAGCTGCACTACCCAAGCGGTTGTGTTAGCTTCGTACCCTAAACCGATTTCTTTTTCTTCAGTTATATTTTTGAATAAAAGCGCACTTGTTTTGTTATACATGTACCCTTCGTGAAAATGTTTATTTGATATTTGGAGTTCAGTCTTCACACATTATACACTTCATGTCAAAATTTTGTCATTAGTACTATAACATGAAAACAGTTTGTTTTAGGTATGTGTTCAACATTTCATGTATTTCTTGCATTTCCTGTCATCCTACGTTTTCATAGATCAGTGTAGACACAGAACACACATGAAATGTATGTGTTCCAAATAACGATATATTATTTACCCTATACAACTCCAGGCACCTCACACCCAGATAAACAAGACTTGAGCTTGGAGAATTTTTGCCTTAGTTGACTGCGGCACTAGGGGCTGTTTGGATATGGGATAGCAGGCTGCTTGCTGTTTGTGCTGATCAACACAATTACAAAAGACTCTGATGGAGAGGTGCGAAGGAATCTAAGGTGGCCTGGGATTACAAGTTTTTTCATAGGCTTCTGGGATTTTAGTGTTAAATAAAGATCTGTTTTAAAAAAAAATCCTAAAAGTGTGCATATCCTTAACTAGGATAAGGCAGTTAGTTGTTAGGTAACAGTGGGGGTACTGTCTGTGTATGGATTTTTCTCATGGACAAAGCACAGTAACGTGCAAAGTGGTGCATTTCAGTGTGTATTCATGTCAAATTTGTTAAAAATGTTCTGCACTCTTCTGCGATGCTGTGAATGAGAGGTATAAATTGAATTGATCTTACTAGTGTGATACAGATTATATGCTTTACCCTATTGTATAAAAGAACACAAGTAAACATGGGAGTGTGAGGCTTTAGGGAGTGAGATACCTTGTTTTCCACCCAGAAAGAAACAAGAAAACCCAAAAAAATTCCTTAGTTAATTGTACGTAAATCAAAACTTGCCTGTAGTGCTAATAACTCATTCCTCTAAAATGCAAGTTAGTATTATAGCATTTATTTATTATAATTTGAATTGGTCAGGAATGTTTCCAAAGAAATTTTAAATCTGGCCTGAAGCAGCTTGCCTGTTAACTTTGAGTCTTTCATTACTTGTCACACCAGTTTTTCTAAACATTTATTCCAATGCAAAATACATTTTAAACTTACTTACTGCCTAATAATTTTTTGTAAACACATTTAATTGCTTACATAAAGTCTAGTGTACATCTATTTTCATTTTTAACACAAGACTACTTCAAAGCTAATCTGATTAAGGTTTTTGCCATCAAAGTCAATATGTTATGGTCCCCGGCCGGGGCTGGAGCCAGGAGGACGAGAGGAGGGCTTGTGCCTCCTCCAGACCGCGAGGGGGCGTCCGTCCTGGTTATGTTGGGGGCCTCAGGTAGAGGGCTTGGAAGCCCAGCCCTGTAGGGACCCGTGGCCACCGCCAGGCGGCGCCCCAATGCCGGTTTATCCCGTGTGGTCCCTGGCCGGGGCTGGAGCCCAGCCGGGACGCCTTGGAGAACCAGAGGAGGGCGTGTGCCTCCTCCAGACCGAGAGGGGGCGTCCGTCCTGGTTATGCAGGAGGCCTCGGGTTCGGGGCTTGGAAGCCCAGCCCTGTAGGGACCCGTGGCCACCGCCAGGCGGCGCCCTAGTGCCTTATCATCCCGGGAGCCCGGCACTTCCGCCACACCAGGAAGTGCCGGGGGGAAGACGACAGGGGACACCCGGACAGCTTCCGGGTGCGCAGCCGGCACTTCCGCCACACAGGGGTGTGGCCAAGACTAATTGCCGGGAAGCAGCTGGAGCCCATCCAGGTTCCTATAAGAGGGGCCGCCTCCCTCCAGTCAGAGGTGGATGTTGGGAGGTAGCGAGACAGAGCTGCAGAGAGGACTGGAGGCGGCCAGAGGAAAGGCACAGAAAAGCTGTGAGCCCTGGACTTTGGGGGAATCGGTACGAGAGGCACTGGGGGTGCACGTGAGCACGAACATTGTAAATAGTAGTTGTAAAACAAACAGTGTGTGGTGAAAATATGATGTCCGTCTGTGTGTGTCCGGGCCAGCGTTCACAATGTCTAACTAAAATGTTGTTTAGTCAAAAAAATTTGTACCCTCAGTCAAGAATAAGGAGCCAGTCCTCTGCCATACTGGCGGCCATGTGGTTGCAAATTATTCTTTTCTGAAGCTCTGAATTTAATTAGATCAAACCACAGCTAGCAGTAGGGTTAAGCAAGATAATGGTTGTAATATGAGAGGCTCCAACACCATAAGAAAAACAGATTTTAGGGGTTAGGTGAGAGACTCTAGGTAGATCTAATAAATATTGCCAGAAACAGCACATGATGAATGGTTTGAGACAGCTTCAAGGCTAAGAAATGACTTGGAAATATCTATCTGTGATTATCTAAAACCAATTAATCTGCTTTATATGGTTACAGACAGCATCAGGTGCAAGGCTTGAACCAACTGTGGACAGGTTATTGGTCCATGGAGGAGAGCATTCTGAAACACTCAGTAATAACAGGCCAGTTTAGAACCACCATCAATTTAACCATCAAGACTTTGTGATGTGGGAAGATAACTGGAGTTGAAGGGATAACCAAACAGACACAGGTAGAAAATGCAAGCACTATATAAACAGTGATGGGACTAGGATTTGGACTTGGTCTCCAACTGATGTGAAGCAGTAGCAGTAATCACCATTCTGTCCACTTTGCAGACAGGATTGCAGTTTAAAGAATATAACATTGTAATCGATTGACCATAATTCAACAGTGTAGTTGTTACTAAATTAAAGATTTTAAGAGTATGACTTGACTGATGTATGAAAAGCTTAAATAGACGCTTGCAAAAATGTGGTTCCTGCATTCTTCTAAAATACAGATTAAGTCTGTCAATAAATTAATTTTTTGACTTGTATATACCCATATACTGACTCACTCACTCACTCACTCATTCACTCACTCACTCACTCACTCACTCACTCACTCACTCACTGACTGACTCATCACTAATTCTCCAACTTCCCGTGTGGGTGGAAGGCTGAAATTTGGCAGGTTCATACCTTACAGCTTCCTTACAAAAGTTGGGCAGGTTTCATTTCGAAATTCTACGCGTAATGGTCATAACTGGAAGCTGTTTTTCTCCATT
>JANRMT010062857.1:5563384-5575674 GCA_026402145.1 Polypterus bichir lapradei
TCTATCTATCTATCTATCTATCTATCTATCTATCTATCTATCTATCTGGTATGTGAATGAAAATTTTGAAAGTTTCAAAGTTTTCATAATTTGCAATTGAATTATGCCATTCTGATGATGGAGGCTCACCAACATGACAATCAGAAAGTATTTTAGGAAATGTTTACTGGCAGAACCCAAAATAAACAGACACGACAGTAAATTATACGTACCTCCAATTCTCTCTGTAAACTAGACAGACCATATTTCCCTCACCTTCCCATCCAACCACATATCTAGTTCTGCCTTTTTCTTCTCTTTGTTGTTTCAGAGCACTGTAAGCAATGCAGCTCTCTTCTTTGTTGACATTCTGAGAACCCTGTGGCCATATTGCTTTTTTTTTTGAATTGGTAATGCTTTATTGCAAAATGTCAATGGTTAACAGTGTCCTTCGGGACCATGTTCGTGTATATTATGAGCACTCACATCATGTTATGTCAATCAAACCAAATGTTCTTGTAAAGTTTGAGCACCAACATGACTTGGGACTTTATTGTGCAGTGCGCATAGTTGCTAGCCCACAATTTCTAAACATTGCACAGTGTACGCTCGGGTTAACAGTGTAAACCCTGGCTTTAAGAAGTAAAATTCAGGCCCCAATTTTGAGGGAGGCACCAGGAGTATAATACACTTTTAAGCTGGGACAGTTAAGAGTCACCATTTCACATGGAGCTCATGGAAGAAACCAGAGTACTCAGAGAAGATTCAAAGGAGGAGCACAGAAAAGCCACACAGAAGGCAACCCAGTTTGAAATAAGGCTTGGGACGTAAAGGCTGTGGGTCGGCAATATTTCCCTTTGCTGTTTAAATATAGATTTTAAATACATCTGTTTCAAGCCAGCCATCAAATAATGAAACTGGTATTTCTGCTTTGTTGAAAAAGGAAGTTTAACAGCTGCCACTATTCAAATTTGATGTTTAGTTTGTGGTTGAAGTGGGCCATGAAGTCCCTTGATCCCTCAAATCAAATTCTATTGATTTTTGATATCTCATTAAATGTGTGACATTTGGAGTTGTATGACTGAATGGGTAGCTGGTGAGTTATAATTTCAGATAATTAACAAATAACAACACTAAAATAAAAAGTACAGATTAGAGTTTAACTATTTATTAGGAGCATAATAGTGGACTCTTTAGTAAGCAATCAGAAATCTAAATTTGGTTGTGTGATTTGAGCGTTCCCAGTTGGCACTCAAAGGCAGAAACCAAAAATGGGACTGTAGTGATAAAAAAGAGGCTCTTTGGTACCAAAGATATGAAAGAAGTACAGACTCTCCCAGTATTAACACCTCACAGGAGCAGACAGCAAAGATATTCTGCTTTTGGCAGACATTGTAATTTTGTGGCTGAGGATGTGAACTTGAGAATAAGGATTGCTGGATCGTTTCTCATTTCTGGTTTACCGTGTGGCCATAAGTAGGATGCTTTTGTTGGCCTGTTTGACACTGCAAAAATATACAGTACACGTCTTGGGAGTTGTATTTTCATAAATTTAAAGTACTTTTAAACATGTCATTCCACTCCATAGACTAAAGGATTAGTTGATTTATATCTGTTATTTGTAGATAAATTATATAGATAAATTATAGATAAATATTTAAATAAATATAGATAAATTATATTTCTGGTATCAGCAGTTTAAAAAGATAATTAATTAAATTAAAATGCTCACTCAAGCTAATCTGTGTGTACTAAATTTACTTGACATATTAAAAAAATAACCAGACACGTTTATTTTATTTTGTTGATCTCTAAGAACAATATGTCCAATCTATTCATTTGTTTCTCAGCATTCCTGATAAGTGCCTTGTTTGGCTAGGGGTCAGCTCCAGACCACATCACATTAGCAGCACTGCTCTCTTTGACATTTGCTGTTTCAAAAGTCAACTATTTGCAGATCTACAGCCCCCTCCATTCAAAAGACTGAGCCTGTTCATTTCTTATTTGTATTATTTTTTTACCATGTGCTGTAAAGCAGGCCTTTTGGAAACTGTCTTACTGAGATGCTTAGAAAAATGTAACTTCTGTCTATTAATCACATTGCCTTAGCTACAATTGTTATCTTTATGTGAAGAAGGTATATTATGGCAGGCGTCACCACAGGATGTGGACTCCTGTCAACTCGATTCATGTTTTTTTTGTTTTGTTTTGTTTCCTTTCTGTGATGATGGCAAGCAGAGAAGCAGGGTCATAAAGGTACTCAGCATTAATAATTAATACCAAAACTATTGCAGCAGTATTTTATCTAAGCAAAACAAGTCAGTGTCATATTTCTCACATTTAAGTTGCTGCTGCTGTGATTCTTGACATCCCCGAGAGTCATCTGGCTATGAGACTATGAAGCTGCTGGAACAGGAGGCAGCCATCGATCACTAGGTTGTTAAAGGGTCAGAGAATTCTGCAAACGTTTTAGAGTTGAGGTTGTGGATGTGCTGCATTTGTACATTTGTAAGCTTATTTTTAGGAGCAGCACTATTGGCACTACATTAATATCCATGTGAGAGATCTTTCCTACAAATGTGGTTCCATCCTTAACACGATCGGCACTGATGTAAAATTCTAAAATCAAATAAGCACTTCACGCGCATAAACACGCCCAACTCTGTCCTAGTGCTAGCCCCTTCTTGATTCAAAGGCAGCATGGCTTTACTTTCTGATTAGGAGTTGTAAAACATGGAGTCAAGGAGACTGAGAAAATAAAGGGCATACTTCTCATTTAAAATTAAAAGTAACCACAAGTGATGCTTGCCACAAGAGAAAACTTTGTAATTCAGCATGTCCTGTTATTAAAATAATGTATACTTAAAGTGAACTGAAACATAAGAGAGCAAACAAGGCACTCCGTATACCGCAGGCCCCTCAGAATCAATGGGCGAAAAGCAAACTATGGTAAGTCAGAATTGAGCCGAGACATGAAAGCCCCCAGTGGACTACTTTGCACTGCACTGCTAGCTAAATGGTTCCCTGCATTACTGATTCTTTGTACAAAATAGTGTTTTCCAGCTTCCATTCTTCCAGTTGTGTCCCTGTGTTCTTCCTGAAGAACTTTAATTTTAAAGTAGCAGCTGGCATCACTTTTATTTATTTCCTTTCCCCACTTGCCTCATTTTGCTTATGAATTCTATAATTTCTTATGGGCAAAACTGAAACATGTCATCCATTGCAGCTGCCCTTACTTCCTTACATCCAAGCCAATGCAAGAGTAAGGCAGGTGCTTCTACCACAGTATTTATTTATGGATGTCGGCACACACAGGAAATTAAATTCCTTTGGTTTCTACAAGAAAAAAAAAAACTGCAGGAATGACAGATTAAAAAATGTGTTATGCCCTAGATGCTGTAGCCTACCAAATAAATACCTGTAAGTATACTCTAAAAAACTGTAATTCATGCTATGACTAATAAAGAAGGTCTGATATAATGGTAGAAACCCGAAACAGGAATAAAATTATTGTTTTCTGTATATATGTGGCAAAAATACACGGCCTCTATTGATCCTTCAACTCTTAGGGTTACTCTTCTGATGGCTGTCACTGAAAAAGATTTTCTGTATATTGACCTCCAAGCAATATGAAGTCCCATGAGACGGTGTTTGGGCCCTATTCTAATTTTCACAAGGAATGCTGTCAAACAAAATCTAATATTAGATAAAAGGGGCCATCAGTGAACAATATATAAATGTTTATACAGTACATTTTTAATTTATTTGTTTAAAAACCATTGTGTAATTCCTAATGCTCTCCTTGTGAAAAAGTAATTGTGCACTTGAGCTCATTAATTGGTTACAACAGCTTTAGCAGCAATAACGACAATCGGACATTTCCTGCAGTTATGATCTGGCTTTAACAGAAATCTGGAAATGAAGTTGGCTCAGTATAGATGTGAAAACAGAATGACTCCATGAAAAGTTTTTGAATGAGAAGAAAGGTTTAAAACAGGGAGAGCAAGTGTAACTGATAAAGGTCAATCTGGTCAACCATCAGCATTGTGCACACAAGTTCACATCGAGATTTTGAATACCTTCATCAGAGAAGACCGACAGATTATGTTGTTTGCTGTTGCTGCACATTTGGATATCAGCTATGGATCTGCATTTGCCATAGTGCATGATGACTCCAGATGCCTTAAACTTTGCACAAGATTGGTACTCAGACAGCTTACTGATCTGCACAAACCAACATCCTTTGGTGAATTTCAGCAGGTTTCACTCTCTCAGCCTCAAAGAAATCTCACTATGGCACATTGTTCAACGATAGTGCAATCCCACAGCAGAGTGTCCATGTTCATTTGACCTTGGCTTCAACTAGACTAAAAGCAAAGCACTGCACTGTGTGTATTCAAAGTACCCATAAGCCATCACCAATGTGTTGTATAATCACTTCTATTGCATAATTTTGAAATTGCTTTAACTTTCTGATCTAATGTCGCATTTCTACAACAGATCCTACAAAATCCCATCCATTTTCAAATGCACAGAATCCAGTTCAGGGTCATGAGGGCTGGAATCTACATCAGCAAAATCAGGCACTGACCCTGGATGGGACTGTAATAATACTTGTTCACTGCACTTTACTCAGTCATGTGATGAGGACATTTTAAGTCAAACAGGAATTTGTGATGTTTGTTGGTGGTGGACTGTTAACAACTTGTGAACATCAACAAATATACAGTAAGTAAATGTGACATCAACAGTGTAAGCATCATACCGCCTTCTCTTTCATCTGCTTTTCTATGCTTTGTTCACTTTCATTTCAAAGATTGTGTGGCTGATCTCAGAAGCAACACTCAAAGCAGAGCTCCGTTCAGAGATGTTTTGTCCATTTTCTTGCATTTCTAGTCCTGTTTTATGACATAGTCTACCGTTTTACTGTTGGTATATGGTGTTTCAGCATCGCAGATTAATTGAACAACAGTAGAATATTAAGAGTGAAACCGGTCTGTGCAGCATTGACTGTTCAGATACTTTACTACTAAGAGATGAGAAGCTGTACAGGTCATTACTAGCATAATCCACCTATTTGTCCATCTGTTTTCTGGCCCCATTTCAGGGTTATGGAAAGTTGGAGCAGCAGCAGACACAAGACAAGAAATAACCCTGAACAGAACTCCTCTCCATTGCAAAGAAGGTAGAAGAAAACCAAAATATAAATGAAGAAAAACAGCATGTAGAACATCCCAACTTCATACAGAAGTCAAACTAGGGATGTTGGGACCATGAGGCACCACTGATAAGTACTGTGCCTCTTTGCCAACAGTGTTTAATACTGGTTATCCAGAATTTTAGTAGAAATAATAAACTAGCCTTCACTTCTTTCCTGCTTTTTCTCCAAACCCCTTTCAAAAATCTCCATGTTTCTCTTCAATGTGGTATTACAAAGTATAGCCATAAGCGTTCTTTTTTATTGTCTTTTCATCAATGGATGTTGTAATAGTATGGTTAATTGGTTGTACATGTCTTTAACACCTCTAATTTTATTATATTCCTGCCTCACTTGGGATACTGTACACCATAACACCATATCTGCAGTATATTCACTGAAGCTCCAGGCAGGCCTCCCAGTGGGACTCCCTGTTTAACAGCTCTGACTGGAGCACCGGGGGGGCTGTGTGTTTGGAGTCCCCTCTCAATATTTCATTGTCAAAATAGTCGTTTGTTTTCTAGATTGCCTTTGCTGTGGGCTGTCACCCCATCTGTGTGTCCCCCCTCCGCACACAGATGCACTCTAGGGAGCAGTATAAATCGCCTACGCCATGGGCTTGTTCTGCATTTATGCTGGCCTTCCATGGTGGCTTGCATGATGATCCCACCTACATCACCCTTGCCATGGACAGGCCCTGTGTATACTCATACCACATACTACCATGCTTTTCATTACCAGTGCAATTTCATAAATCAAGGCCCTTCGTAATGCTGTCATTAGTCAATCCACAGGAAAGTGCAGGCATATTCCTATTCTTCCTGTTTTAATCCTTCTGATTTTTAATTTTCTTTTACATTGGTAAAGTGCTCAATTTTAAGCAAAAGTCTGACAGACCCCTTTTTTATGTACCTTGTTCCTCATAAAATGCTGTACACCCAACTGGTTAGTCAGGTCTTCTTACAACTATATGCACACTTTTGGTTCTCCACCAAATTCCACTATAGACCCCTTTAGTTACAGTTTTGCAAATGCAACTCACTCTTTCATTTTCCCTTAGTAAGATTCTTTTATCTCTGCTCTTGTTGTTTGTTTATGTACACTTGTATTCATTGTCTTAGACAATGATCATAACAACTACAAAGACTCTACTGTAGAGATGTAAAACATTGTACCACACCCCTGTCAAACAACAAAAATATATTAACATTCTCAAACCTGTTTAATCCATCTTAAGTTTATATTGGGCCAGAGCCTATCCCAACCGCATGCATACACTCACACTGGACCAATTAAGATTTGCTATTCCATCTAACATACACATAAAGTATGTGGGACATGTGAAGAAAATCCAACAAATAAACTGGTAGAATTCCTCAACGACACTGACCAGGACTCAAACTTATGATTAGTTTGGTGAAATGCATTGAAGTCATTGGAGAACGAGAAGCTGAAGTAGTTTTGAAGTAGTTTTGAGTGGATTATATTGTCTTTTAAGTTTCCCTGAGGACCAGGGAAGTTTCTGCTAACTATTCTGGACTGATTATTGTGGCCAAAAATATGACATGAGCTATAAGGCTCAGATAAAATTAAGATAAAATTATACTTTGAATCTGCAATACTTTTCTTCTTCATCTCCCGCGCTCCTATCGCTGTGATTGTCTAATACCCACAGAGCCTATGATGCAAGGGATCAGCATTATATACTCATGGGTGCTCTCCCTGTCACTACCCAATCTGTGCTACATAAAAAAGAGCATAACATACTTAACCTAACAGTGAAAACACAATGTACATTGCAATAACAGATTGGTCATCTAGTTCTGTAAAGAGGACTACTTGTGTTCTGTTTTGTGTATTGTATTTACCCCATTTTGTGACACCCATTGCATGCCCAGCCTACCTTGAATGGGGTCTCTCACAGACTTTCCTAAGACTTCTTAAATTTATTTTACTATAAGGCTTTTTTTGGGGAGTTTTTTCTTGTTTTCTTAGAGAGTCAAGGCTGGGGGGCTGTCAAAAACAGGCCATGTTAAAGCCCATTTTGTGATTTTTGAACTATACAAGAAATTACTTGTTCTTGTTGTGGTTGAATCTTTGTGGAATACGAGAGGGATTTCATAACATTCTCATTATGGCCAGCTAATGTACCCATCAAATGAAATACTGCATTATTATTATTATTATTATTATTATTGGAGCGCTAAACCTAACTGGAGTACAGATCAGGGACTGACGTCATGCATCTATGTATATGCCATAAATTATTTACACAACACATATTAGGCAGTGCCGTTTAGTGTATGACGGAGTACACATACAGTACACAAGTATGAAAGTTCTGCACATGCACAATGCAAATTGGGCATATACCACAGTTCAGGTAGTGTCATCCCCATCTAAGATTGGCTGCTACAGCTCTGTGATGTCATGCTGGCTTTGCAAATCATCATGTGGTGCTGGGAAAAAACTTAATCTGAGCTGGCCACATGTTGAATTTTCATGGGCATACATAACACATTTGCTGTGAAAAGTGCTTCAATAAATTTCACCGATCAACACTACTCAGGATACTCAACACATGAGGCACCACCATGCCATCCAAACAACAAAATAAATTGCTAAGAAAGAAAACAATTACATTATTTGTCATTTTCTGGCATCACCATACCCAGCTCACTTAATTGACTGATAAATCACAAAAAAAGTGTAGAGGCTTCAATCTTTAGTTCTATCCATCAGTATATCATTTCCCAGGGCAGTGCTCACAGGGGTTGATGGGGGGGTTTGGGTCACTTGGGGTTATAAAGATGATCTCTGTAATGCGAGTGGATGGTGATTTTGGGAATGACAACTCGGGGAGCCCTAAACAGAGTACTGAACAGGAAAATTCAAAGAAGCACAACACAGTCAGAGAGGCAAAGCAAAGACACATGTACACAATTGAAATTTAGCCTTGTGAATTAATTTTTTGCCACATGCTTAGTAGTTACATAGAATGGGATGGGTTACACATCTGAAATGAAGTCAGCATCTTACTTTGAGAACAGTGATCCATGTTTTTTCTAACCTTGCTTATCTACTTTACGGTCAATGCATGCCAGACTGTATGAGCAGCATCAGGAGCATGGCAGAAACCAAGTCTGGATCGGGTACCAGTGTATCGCAGGTACTCTTGTACACTCATCAGCACTTCACTCTTACTCAAAACTGGTCAGTTAATCAAACTAGCATGTCTGTGAATACTGACATATGCAGAAAAAAATATTCAGACTTTAGGAAAACATGCAAACCCCATGTAGACAGCAGACTCAAACCTAAGATGCTGGATTTGTGAGGTCCTAACTATTGTGCCTAAATTAAGAATATCAGTTTTAAAATGGGACACTACAATATTTACTCTAACAACCAAACTCATTCATTTGTACATACTACGGAATGCCTCTTTAAATATAACACTTGCATTTTGCAATTTTCTCTGCCGCCTTTCTTTTCTCACTTTTATCCAGTACACATCATGATGGTAGATAAATCGACTGGATTAATGATGGATTTAATCAGGCAAACACAAAGACAAAAAAGATAAAAAGAGTAATTTCATTTGAAGTGTCTTCAGTCATTTCTGTCAAGAGGAAGATCACAGTTTGCACATTCTTTTATTAAATAATTACAGAACAATACAATTGGCAGGGAAAATAGCCTTGTGTCCAATGATAACATGTTCCAGAGAAAAAGGGAAAGCCTTGCAAATTACTATAGGATTTGAATTTTAAAGTGTGGCTGATGAACTCTGTTTATTCCCAGCTGTAATCGATTTGATGTTATTTTCCAAATCTGAAATGCAGACTCCTTGTGCTAATCACAGCCTTCTAATTAGATCTGTACCAAACACAATAGATTGATTATGGAATGCGTTAGCTGGATCAAATCACGAATCCTTACGAGGTTTGTTTTTTTAACTGCTTAGGTGATGACCTTTTTTTTTTAAACTAAGCTGTAAATATGTGCAGTTTATGTGGAATTATAGTTCTTTCTTTTTTTAACAAGATAATTTCTTATTTTTTAATTGCACTGTTGTTTTCTACCTTGTGATGGTATCTCTGTGGAGAGCACTATATAAAATAATCATTGAGACTGTGGCTGGTAAAAATGCATTGCTTTACATTTTTTTTATGTAAATTACTCAGTGTGTGATTTTTTTTTTGTGCTAATATGGTATTTTTAGTTTTTGTGTGCTTCATGCTTTTCAATTCACTTGTTATCTGATTATCTAGGCAGTGTAGCAAAATTAGGGTTAGGCTTTAAAAGAGCAAGGTGACAGGATCAAATCCCACTGCTGCCTCCCTGAGTCCCTCTCACTCTGCCATTTCCTGAGGGCTACAAAAAACTAAACTACAAAAACTATTTACCCTCTTGAAAGGTTTCTAATTTCATTGTTATACTAGCAAAATACCCGCACTTCGCAGCGGCGAAGTACTGCCTTCAAATTTTTATTAAGAAGAAAATTAAACCTTTTTAAACTGAGGGAAAATATACCAATAATTATTTGTTAAGGATCTCTTTGTATACCACATTTTCATTTCGGCCCTCCGGTTGAAATATGACCAAGCTTTGCGCTGAGCTTACTCTTGAGCATGCAATGTACAGTTGGCCATGTGAAAAGCAATCTTGTTTCATATCTCACAGCTTGGATTGCTGCTGTCATAATCGGTTTGAGCTTAATGGTTTGTTTCAATTACGTCAGTATTTGAAGGACTTGTGTTGAAGTGACATTCGGCATCTGTCAAGCATTGTAAGCATACAACCAGTTTCATCGATAACTTCACATCCAGGTTTTGAGAGTTTAAACATTCATAAACATCAGTGTCCAATACTGAAATCGTCACCTGTGAATCTAAGATGTTTAAGAGGCATTGGTGGTTGCCCAAAGGTATAAAATATTTGGCTATTTCGGTACACTTAAAAGCGACAACCGAACAATTCAGCTGCAGCCATCAACTCACATGCAGAACCATAGGTGAAGGGCTTAAGCATTCCACTCTTATAGTGTTCCTGTGTAGTATAATTATCTCCTGTACCGTCATCAGTCCACACCTTGAACCTGTCCCAGTCATTCAATACATAAGACACAATGTTCCTCCGGATATCAAGAGTGAGCCTGATATGGCCATGGAATATGTAACACAGAGAATGGAAAAGGCAGGTGCCATCTCCGGGCATGGAAACCACTCGGTAAGTGACAGTTCTTTGATCGATGGTGATTACCTCGATAGACATGTTAATAGGGGTATGGTTGGAACAATAAAGGAAATGGGTACATTAACAATGTAAAGGAAGACTAAAATACCTACACAATAACTATAATCATAATAAACGAACAATAAAACAGCGGAGAAGCCGTGGATTAAATAAAAAGGCTGTAGTTATCAGCAGGGAGACGTGAGTCCCGTGGCGAAGCAAGGAAGGGAATGTAGAGACTGGAGCGACGGACGGCCTTAAATAGGCAGGCAACCAACAACATGGGAGGCTTTGGGATGGGGGACCCAATGCCGCCTCACACGATGACCGAGCTGCAGGCTGTGGACGTATATATGTATGTAAGTAGGATTCAGTTAGCGCTGGGAACCCGCATACCAAATTTCTTGAAGATGGGCCCATAAGTAACAAAGACCGTTGGAAAGTTCAATATGGCGGCCGACAGTGGCGTCATACCACCAAAATAAGTATGTACATTGTTTTCGGTTAGTGCAGGGAAGCCGCCTACCAAATTTCGTGAAGATGGGGCCATAAATAAGAAAGTTCAACATGGCGGACGTTGTCGACCGTTATGACCATTATGCGTAGAATTTCGAAATGAACCCTGCTTAACTTTTGTAAGTAAGCTGTAAGGAATGAGCCTGCCAAATTTCAGCCTTCTACCTACACGGGAAGTTGGAGAATTAGTGATATTGGAAAGTTCAATATGGCGGCCAACAGTGGTGTCATACCACTGAAATAAGTACGTACATCAGTTTAGGTTAGCGCAGGGAAGCCGCCTACCAAATTTCGTGAAGATGGGACCATAAATAAGAAAGTTCAACATGGCGGATGTTGTCGACCATTACGACAGTTACGTGTAGAATTTCAAAATTAAACCTGCTTAACTTTTGTAAGTAAGCTGTAAGGAATAAGCCTGCCAAATTTCAGCCTTCTACCCACACCGGAAGTTGGAGAATTAGTGATGAGTGAGCGAGTGAGTCAGTGATGGCTTTGCCTTTTATTAGTATAGACTAGCAAAATACCCGCGCTTCGCAGCGGAGAAGTAGTGTGTTAAAGAAGTAAAGAAAAAGAAAAGGAAACATTTTGAAAATAATGTAACATGATTGTCAAAGTAATTGTTTTGTGTATTTGGCCGCAGCGTCACGAAGTTGTTTTCGTCTAGCTGCATCAGAAAATGTACCACGACGTCTGACACGCCTCCTTTTTAGTGTTTTCTCACAGCTTGGATTGCTGCTGTTATAATCGGTTTGAGTCTACATATATATATATATATATATATATATATATATATACATACATATATACATATATACACATACATATCTTCATATATATATACATATATACATATCTATATACATATGTACATATACACATATATATATATATACATACCTATCTACATTATATATACACACACATACAAACAAACACACACACAAATTATATATATGTGTGTGTGTGTGTATGTATGTATGTGTGTGTATATATAATGTAGATAGGTGTGTGTGTGTGTGTATGTGTGTATATATATATATACTAGCAAAATACCCGCGCTTCGCAGCGGCGAAGTACTGCCTTAAAATTTTTATTAAGAAGAAAATTTAACCTTTTTAAACTGAGGGAAAATATGCCAATAATTATTTGTTAAGGATCTCTTTGTATACCATGTTGTCAGTTCGGCCCTCCGGTTGTAACATGACCAAGTTGTGCGCTGAGCTTACTCTTGAGCATGCAACTTACAGTTGGCCATGTGAACAGTAATCTTGTCTCAAATCTCACAGCTTGGATTGCTGCTGTCATAATCAGTTTGAGTTTCATGGTTTGTTTCAATTACGATAGTATTTGCAGGATT
>JANRMT010062857.1:5580674-5594304 GCA_026402145.1 Polypterus bichir lapradei
AAAAAGACTTTAATTTCAAGATGAAAATAAATCTCTGCAAAGTGGCCTAAAATAATTGAAAATCTTTAACACCAAATGATTGATTTCATAAGTGTTTACCCCCCCTTCACGTCAGTGTTTAGTAGATGCTCCTTTGATAGCCTGACAGTCTTTAGTCTGTGTAGCCAGGTCTCTATCAGATTTGCACATCTGAACACTTTTAATTTTATTTATTGTCCAAAAAAAAACAAGTTCACTTCAATGTTGTATAATAAAAAATGGAAAACCTGCAAGTGGGGTGAGTACTTTTTTTGGCACTGTATATGTACACTGTACACAGAAAGCTCTTTTGAATGATGTTCAGCATGATAATAAAAATATATTACTGAAATACATTAAGGTCTGTACAGTGAGAAAGAATGGAGGTACAGTGCTAGCTCTTCTTCCTCATATCTCCAAAGTTCTCATTCTGAACCCCTGAATCAGACACTGCCAGTGCATACTCTACAAATTCACTCCTTTTACCATCATGTAGTATGGTTTTCTTCCCATATTCCAAAGATGTTAATGTTAGGTTAACTGACAACTACAGACTAGTGAGTGTAGGTGAGGATGTGCCCTGCTATTGACTTCATCCGGGTATGGCTTGTGCCTTGAGCCCACTGCTGCCTAAAGACAGGCAATGCTGCTTTCTGATGTGGAAGTAGATAAGCACAATTAGAAAATGAATGAATAGATTGATGGCTATATAATTTATTCATTATCATGATTTTTTAATAAGACAACTTTTCATTATGGTTACTGTGGCAATGTCAACAGCTGTTTGTGTATGAAGTTGGGAGTTGTGGTTAAAAAATACACAATGTTATAGTATGTGCCCCCTTTTTATAGATGAATATTTGTATTGTGGACGCTAGAGGCGCTGTTGCCCCGTGAAACACACCAGACAGACGTCCCAGACACACACCACAATTCTCCAATAAACAATAACAATAATCACACAAATAAACAGTCCTCCACTCCCAGCTGCTCGTCACACTTCCTCTCATCTCTGACTCAAAACTGCTGGGTTTCCCATAGTCCTTTTAAAGTCCATGACCTGGAAGTATTCCTTCTCAGGGTCAAATGCCTTCTTTAAATCGGTTTCCGTCCTCGTGACTCCGAAGTACTTCCGGGTTAGCGTCACCATAATAGTCCCCAGGTTCATGGTGAGCTCCTCCTGGCGGCACCCACAGTACCCAACGGGGCTGAAGAAATGGACTCCATGTCCCATGCTGCCCTGTGGGAATCTGGGGAACCATTTCCGTCCAGGAGAGCTGCCATCTAGCATTCGGGGGATGTAGTGCCCTAAAAAGACTCTTTCTTTCAGTTGAGGGACGTCCCGACCAGACTGAAATGCCAGCCATCTATCAGAGTGCTTACTCCCCAAGCTCAGCATCATAATGTGAAGCGGCCTGCCCTGATAGGGTAGTCCTGTCCCGGGAGGGACTGTCTGCTCTGACCGGACTACGGCTTCTTTCTGTAAAACAAGAACAGGAGAACAATGGGGAGATATGGTACTTTTGTTTTCCTTTAACAATCTCCCCGGTTCTCCCTGGACAGTCTTGCCATAAGTGGCTCGGCCGATGGCAATCATAACACAGCCTCCTCCCCTTTTGCAATGTCCTGCGGGACTGGAAGCTGGCCGGTAACGTTTGCGTTGCCCTTTGTCCAGCTGTGTTAGGAGCTCCCTGCTTTTCCTGCGGGATCTCCTTTTCTTTTTGGGGCTTGCTTACAGTTTGGGTCTCCCTATGAATAAGAGAGAGACCCTTTACTGTCTGCACCCCTTTGGTTTTAAGTGAGACCGAAGCCAATGTCTTAAGGTTCGGGACCATTCGTAAGCCAGCACTATCCCGTTGCTCTGACGGCCCCTCTCCTACCACCGGACGCTCAGTCATCATGCCTACATCAACTGTGGGACATGAGATTACTTGCCAGCCGATACTAGACAGGCGCACTGCCCTTGTAATCTGGGTTCCGACTTCATGTACGGTACCGGATTTACCCACCTGTACCACTGAATCTGTCATCTGTGGCAACTCCTGTCCGAAGCGACATAAATAATCATCTACCCGCCTTAAAGGTGCCTCGGCCGATGCTCCCATTTCCTCCATTATGTTTTTAATTAAGGTAATGACCTGAAAAAAGCTCTGCACAGGTTGTAATAATCTTTCCAGTTCCCGCACATTAAAGTTACTATTTTGATCGGCTGGAGTCAAGCTCAGCTTTTCAAACGCCCCACCTTTTAGCCGCAAGCCGAAAGACTTCTCCTACTCCTGTGCAGTTGGGTCGCGCACGATCTTTTGGGACTTGGAGTTCCGGAGATTAGCTTCAAGCCGACCGCAATCCGTCTGACTTAATTTCTTGGCAGATCGATTGATCACTCCCCGAAACTCCTTACCTTTAATTGTGGCGTGCAACGCTTCATCCGTCTTCCCCTCCCTTTTCGGGAAAACCATATCCGTCAATGTGTCTTGACTCCAGTCTACAGACCGCAGTTGACTTTCTCCTTCCCGTGATGCTTCGGGGCTGGTCATGTGTCCGTGGCTGTCCGACCTCATGCTTAAATCTTCTATGCTTTTGTTCTACTCAGAGAGTGCACAACTGTCTTCGGGATGACTTGCCATTTTTATTACGACCTCCGGGTGTGCGCCATCTACGAGGTATGAGCAGGGGACACCCGGAGAAATGTATTTCCGTACGGCGGCATCGCTTAGTTGCTCCTTATGGATGCAGGAGCTGTTGTGCATCTGACTTCCTTCAGCACCGTCGGTTGATTTACTCTTTTTCTTTCCCATGATGGACCGGTGGGAAAAAAAAAAAAAGGTTTGGTGGTTGCATGTGTCGCTGTCTGGGGCTTTGTCCATGTTAAATACAAAGGTTTTCTAACCAAACAGATGGCCACAATCCTGCCGACTACGCCAATTGTGGACGCTAGAGGTGCTGTTACCACGTGAAACCCACCAGACAGACGTCCCAGACACACTCCACAATTCTCCAATAAATCAATACAACAATCACACAAATAAACTATCCTCCACTCCCAGCAGCTCCGTCACACTTCCTCCCAACTCTGTTTCAAAACTGCTGGGTTTCCCATAGTCCTCTTAAAGTCCATAACCCGGAAGTATTCCTTCTCCGGGTAAAACACCTTCTTCAAATATCCCGGAACTACTGCGGGTTTCCACCCTCGTGACTCTGATGTACTTCCGGGTTAGTGTCACCATAATAGTCCCCGAGTTCTTGGTGAAATCCCCCTGGCGGCACCCACGGTACCCAACAGGGCTGAAGAAATGGACTCCATGTCTCAGGCTGCCCTGCGGGAATCCGGGGAACCATTTCCGTCCAGGGGAACTGCCATCTAGCGTCCCGGGGGATGTAGTGCCCTGAAAAGGCTCTTTCTTTCAGTTGAGGGACGTCCCGGCCAGACTGAAACGCTGGCCGTCCATCACAGTATACACTTGGAAAATAGAGTGAAAAACAGTGAATAGATTATGCAGTAAAAAGCAAAACAAAGATCTAAAAAGCAGGCAAAAGTTTTTTAATAATTAGATCTGGTGAATGAACAACTCAAACAATAAAAATTAGAGGTCTAAAACCTGAAGCAAACATCAAAGCTAACCATCCATCGCTCTTCCTAACCCACTCTTCTGGGACAGCTGGAGCCTATCCCAGCAGGCACAGGACACAATCCCATGACAGGGTGCCTGTCCATCACAGGATGAACACCTACACAAATACATCTGGGCCAATCACCATTTAACCTAATATGTATCTCTCCGGACTGTGGGAGGAAACTAGAGCACCATTAGGAAAGTAGGAAGTAATCATGGTGTGCCACCATGCTGCCTCAAAACTAACCAAACAAACCAAAAAAAATTGCTACGCAAAACAAGCTCTTATTGAAATGTCCAAAATCTTGGATAATGAGTACTTTTATAGTGGTGGTGTGGTAACATCACATGCCACACCTGTAACAATGGTGGATTTTGGTTTATGTTTTTTTTTTTTTTTTTATATTATGTAGAATCTATTTTGTATTATATATATTATATATATTGTGTATTATATTCTGCCCTGCGGTGGGCTGGCGCCTTGCCCGGGGTTTGTTTCCTGCCTTGCGCCCTGTGTTGGCTGGGATTGGCTCCGGCGGACCCCCGTGACCCTGTAGTTGGGATATAGCGGGTTGGATAATGGATGGATGAATGGTATTATATCCTCATTTATTCATGTGACCATGATCATTGTGTCAATATGGGATGTGACAATATTAATATGAAGGCAGACTCATTCCACATTAACCCATATTGCATGCCTTTAGCAGGAGAAAGGCACTATATAAATAAAATGTATTATTATTATGATGATGATTGTTATTATTAGTAGTAGTAGGGGTAGTAGTAGTAGTACTAGTAATGTTATATCAATTTTACCGTTAGTTAGCTTCTTGAAGAAGTTGGCTGGTTTCATTTTGTTTTTGGTATTTAATCTCTTTATGCCTTGGACAAGTGATTCTCACTTTGCCGTTGTGTTTTAGTTGCCTAATCGTGTGTCTTTCTTAGCTTTGACCAGTTTTTTTTTATTTTAACTCTAATTTTTTTTCATGTTACCATCTCCTGGTTTTCTTTCTTGCTCACAGCCTTGAAAAACATCCATGAAATAGTATTGGAATTCATTAAAGAAATAATAGTAAAATAAACAACAACAACAAAAACAAAATATTTGTATGAAAAGTTGATCAAATATAGTTGATAGAAAAACAGAATAGAATCACAACACATGTTGAAATTCCACTACTGGATCAACTAGTGATGGGAATGGTTCAACAAAAACTGATGCATTATTTCATATTCATGACAAACTTCTTTACAACCATTGACTGTACACAGAAAGTTAAAATGGAAAATTGGGCATTGTGGAATCCTTAGAGTAGGTTTAAAATATTCAGGTTCATATCCCAACATTGGCCAACCTGAGCCTATGCTTGTGACCTGCCATATGTCCCAGCACACCATGCTGTCTCTGAAACATTATGCATTATATAACAATATTGTGTCTTTATTTTATATAGCACCATCTACAGTATATGCGTATCTTGCAAATTCATATGATTCACATTCAGTCGGTCCATCAATTTCCTACCCCGCTTCCCAAGTCATGGTGGTGAGGAGCCACTACAGCACTACACAAAAGGCAGGAATCAGCCTTGTGGGGACACCAGTCCATGATAGGGGATACTCACTCACACCGATCCAATTTATCACTGCCGATCAACTTAACATTCATGGCTTTGGGGAAGTGGCAGGAAAATGTGGATATCTGAAAGAAATGCTTGGCAGGAATGGGGTGAATGTGCAAACTCCACACAGAGGACAAATGGAATTGGAATTCAAGCCAAGGACTCTGTAGTTAGGAGGCAGCAAAATATAGCACCTTTCATAATTTATTTGTCAGGTAAAGTTAGCTGCTTCTTTAATGAATCTCATGTTATAGCTCATGTTTCTTGTTTCAGATTCCTTACCTTTTATAGTTCTGTAATGACGAATTTAATTAGATTTCTAAGGGAGATTTTCATATTTTGTATTTATCAATGACAATTCATTTCTTGTAATGGCACTATATAGCACCCGCTGACAGCCAGAAATGCTTAATGATTAGATCTGTAGTCCTTTCTTATATGAGGAAACAGATCTTGCAGCACGTCACGTAAGAATAAGCAGAACACAACCTCATCCAAAGGGGTCAGTGCAGAAAAAGTCAACCTTTTTATTTTTGAGTCTTTGAGCATCTTGAAAGCTGCACAATGAAGAAATTTGCATTTTTATTCACTAAATAGAAATATTAATTTGCCCTGTAATAAAAAAATGTACGGTGCAAAAATATATTTCTTTAGTCTTAGATGGAAGCTTGTGGCTGTTTAATTTAGTGCTACACGTTTCAGTAATCCCTGTAACAGTTCACCATGTTGGACTACCATGGTACAGTAAGTCAGATTAATTAAAAAGGCTTGCAGAGAACTGAGTTCTCAATACTGTCAAGATTTCAATTTTATGTTAAATATTTTCTAAAGGCCAGACCCTTAAATCTCAGGGGCTGTACCAAGCAGTGAGCTGTGAATTTAACCATAGGCTAACTGCTAATGATAAGGACGCAGTCCAAGATGAGGCGCCTGTAATACAGTCATTGGATTAGGCTATCAATCACTCCAGTCTCCGGGGAGCAAGAGGGGAGACAAAACAGTGAAAAGGGAAATTAGGAAAGGAGAGCATGACTAGAATATAATTTTTCTAACCAGCTTTATCTGCTCGCCGGACTGAATTCCCCAGGTTTTTCTCTTCAAATTCACAGAGAAGCAGCTGCAACCTTCAGGTTGTGGAAATGGAGCCGCACGGTTCAGCTCAACAGCCTTGCTCTTGTGAGGCTGTCTTGCCTTTAGGTTGAAAACAAAAAGTAGTCAAGGTAGATTTGCCTGTGACTTCAGACATAAATTAAAATAATTTAATATAGTATGATCCTGACAACTGTGCTGTAATTAGAGACCAATACCACAGAACGTCTTTAATCTTAGTAAATTTATGGCACAATTACATGCACTCGGTAATCTCAGTAAATGCATTGCATAATTATGATTTGTTAACATTTTGCTTTCTCTTTATGCTATGTATCTGTATTTAGTAATCACTGCATTGATACACAGTCTGTCTCTAATGTCAAAGATAAATCACCATGGGATGACAAGAATCAAGTAGCACATATTGCAGAGGTAAGACTTCAGTGCTCTGCCTGTGTTTAAAGATGAATGTGTGTGTGAGTGCGCACCTAATTAAAAGTAGCTTTAACTTAATTAGAAAGTAGATGCATTTTGGTGTTAATTATTAGAAATCATATTTCATCAGGTGAATCATGGATTGGCATTGCCTCTCAATGACCCATCTATAAGGTGTAGGGTGAGCAGCTGCAGACAAGCCAAATGAATAATTAAACCGCAAAAGATTTCTAAAAATGGCTGTGAATGTTTTGGCGCATCTACAGCTAAAGTAAGTGACAGGGAACATTTCATTTTCTGATTTGACATTTTTGTTGGATACGTTTTTAAATGGAGGAGTTGAGTTGGTTTTTACACAGCTGTAAAATAGGAAAGGCAGCTGCACTCCTTTGCTTTACAGCCAGAGAAACATCTTCAGCTATATAGGAGACAATAGTGTTGTACTAAAGTGTTTTTAAATTAGACAATTACCCTAGGTCAATAGACTTGCTGTGTCAACCACATTTTACCATTCACCTCTGATTGACTGGCAGCAGCTGCCTCACACGTATCTGCTGCCCAAAGTATGAAACATGGGAGAGTTGGTGGACATTGACTCTTTGTGCCTTTCCTTACAAAAAGCTAAAGAGACAAGGCATCCAGTTAGAAACAGGAAATTTGAGATAGATGCTAATATCCAACACATGGCTGAATCTGTAGCTTTCAGCTAGTATAGATCTGCGGCCAACACACACATGAAAATTATAGACACAATGTAAACAAGATAGAAACATTGAATTTCTATATTTGTCACTAAGAGCTTTATAAGGACCAAAACTTGTTGTTATTTTTAACAACCACAGATGAATAGATGTCTGTAGCCAGCTCATACTAGCATGAATAAATAAATAGAATACATTTGTAGTGGCGTCTTCAGTCTGATAATGTCACAGTTGCCAGCAGATCTCTACCATCAAAGACTAAGGCTGAATTTCCAGGTGTTTTAGGTGACGACACAGGCTGCCTCTGAAAAAGGAGGAGACCAGTCTGACACTAAACATTCCATTCCCTGCTGCCACGTGCTTCAAAATGATTTGGTTTCATTGCATTATCTTCTTTACTGTGTACCAGGAGTTGATATTTTGACAGCTTTTAAAGGATTGCTAGTCATTCATCTGGTTTTCGCATGGTCAGTTGGGCTACTGCATGATGAATTTGATAGCAAAGAGAAGGATGATTGGAGTAGCATGTGCAGGATCCCCCCACACTCTTATGTTACAAGCAAGGTTACAGTCCATGGTGTAAGGACATGGACCAGTTAGTTCATTTTTTTGCTGCTTATATTTTTTCTGATACCTTGTGTGTTCTTGGAATTTCATGTGTGTTTTTATGATCTTTTTTTTGTTTCAAGCGTGTCTGGTCCTCATTCTGTGACTGTGTTGCAAAGAGATGTTGCATTATTACTAAAAACTGCACTATGCACCACATCAAAGAATCTTTGATTTATAACCCAATGCTGCATCCAAGATTCCAGATCCAATACTCAAACAATTTCAATGACCTTTGATTTTTGATTCACAGCAGTTCTCCTTGTGGTTTCTTTAACAGTCATGTATCAAGATTTGTATGGCAGTTTGCCTCCATATTATTGTACAGTTCTAAGTTTAGATTTTGGTGGCAGCGCACCTTTTGGTTATCATATGGCTTAAGGTCTATATTATTGTGACAGCTTGCCTGCAGGTTATTACATGATTTTGAGTCTAGAATTCAGATGGCAATATGCCATCTGGTTGTCGACCTGTGGCATTTCTCATTTTTACATTAACCAAACTTTTACACTTTAGTTTTGGCTATGGCTTCTCAGGATTAAGGATTCAGCCCTTGAAAATCTTCAGGGTGTGTATACTCAAGGTATTGAAGGCTTTTTGTTTTTCAGTTCATCAGTCTGTTAACAATTTTGCATCTAGTTTTGGTGACAGCAAGTTTTTCTTATTTTTGATTTGCAGTGGTTTATCTTGTAACTTCGTTGTTGGATTCGTGTTAAGGTTTCGTGAGGTTTTGTACATGTTTTGTAACCGACGTCTGATTGTTTACCTTTAGGCCACATTTGTGGTTCAGCACTTCAGTTTTCAGTTTCTCAGACTTTCATTATAGACCCTCACTATGTTTCTCGATAAAAAGCATATCTCCAGAACCAGGTGCCCTGCACCTGCAGGCAATGATGTTCTGTCTTGCCAGCAGGCCACTCAAGGGGATTAGCTGGAACTAAAAATAAAGCCTATGGGCATTGCCTATACTGCAGTCTAGAGACTAACCTGGATAATGCACTGGAGACCCAGTTTTTGGGCGTAACTCTAGTTAATTAATCATCTGCTTGTTTATAAACCTTTGTGTGAAGTAAATGTTTCGTGGTCCGTTTCAGAATCAGAATCACTTTTATTTGCCAATACTTAATATACAGGAATTTGACTTGGTAGATTTTGAGCTGCTTATATCAGAACACAACGTCACATACAAATAACATAATTAGCATGACTTTAAAAAAAAAACTTCATAGAAGTTTTCAGAATAGTACAGTTATAAAGGAGATGTGCAGATGATTGAGGTGCAAATGAAAGTGTGAGTGTATAGTATGTATGCACATGCACACACATACATGTACATATACTGTATACACACATTCATACAGTATCTGACAGAATGCACAAACATACAAAGATGTCGGGCTAGGTTACTGGTTTGAGAATACTGTGACTCTGGGAAAGAAACTGATGAGTCGTCTGTTAGTTTTAATTGACCCGAAGCATTTACCAGAGGGGAGTTTATGGAATAAGTGATGAGAAGAATGAGATGAGTCTGTGGTGAACCTTTTGACATGGTTAGTGACACAAGATGTATACAGGTCTCCAAAAGATGGAAGGGTACAGCCAATTATTTTCTCAACAGACCTTACAACACACTGTAATTTATTTTTGGAGTATGCCATTGCTGAACCAAACCAGACAACAATGGAGAATGTGATTACACTTTCAATTATGGCTTTGTAAAATTGAACTAGGATTAGCTGGGAAATAATTAATTTCTTTAGTTGGTGTAAGAAGTACAATTGCTGCTGTGGCCTTTTAGTGATGTAGGTGGTGTTAAGGTCCCAGGTGAGAGTGTGTGTGATAGTTGAGCCTAAAAATCTGAAGGATTCCACTAGTGCTGGGAGGTTCATACCGAAAACCATTCTTTATTTTTTTTATGATATGGATTTTTCTTATATTGCAAAACCGGTTTAAATAGCCTAAACAACTTTCGAAACATGGTGCAGCGGGAAACTGTTTAAGGGGGGACCTTTTTCACTGCTACACCACTAAACATGCATGCAACGGAGTACATGCGTTAGTGGAGGTATTGAGTGGTGAAAATGGACAGAGAACATTCTGAAACTGAAGCTGTAGCAGACAATAAAATTGAACATGATGACACAGAAGAACCTTTGCCAAAAAAAGAAGCCATGTCTGTTGTCTGGAGATACTTTGGTTTTAAAAGGTCAGATGTGGACCAAACAACTATTTACTGCAAATGCTGTCGAGCTAAAGTTGTCGCTGGAGGTGGCAGCACGAGCAATCTGCTGCACCACCTTAGCCACAAACATGCTTTGGAGTACCATGAAATAACAAAATGACAGGCATGGGACAGCAGGGGCATGGATAAGTTGTAAGAATGCAGTAGGATACAGGCTTGCTTGGTAGGATATCTGACTATCACTGCATTACATTTCTGATCCAAGTCATGTATGATGCCTTATCCAGTCCAGAAAATCTCCACCTTTGGGATAAGTCTATTCTTTACCCCTCTGCTCTAGAAGAGAGGCACAAGTGCGCAGCTGCCCAAAACCCCTGGCAGAGGGTGACTGGCATTGGCCTCAATACCAGGTGCTGAAGGCAGTTGCAGAGAGTGTCTCCTTACCCATCTCTAATAGCAGGCACCACCGCTCCTTCAGAAAGTACAAAGTCTTTGTGAAGGAAGGAGAGCAGCCCAAAATGTTGGCAGGCCCACTCATGAATTGCAATTGATGGCTGACCTGGGCAAGCAGCTCAAGTTTCCTATTCACATCACGGTAACATTGCAACTGTATATAGTCATTTTTTCAGAACACTCAAAGCAGCTTGCCATAATGGAATTGATAGTGCACTGGAAAGATTGAACGAAGGAAGCATCTGAGAGGAAGCGAGCTAAGTAAAATGGACTTCTGGAGGAATGCCGGAAACAGGGGGGATGAGCTCAATGCCATCCACTTGAGAAGGGCTACAGTGATTTCACTGGACACTGTCACTGCAAAGCTCACACACTGTTTGGCATCAAGGGGCCTTTAAGATGACTACTGCTGGATCACCTGAATTAGAGTGTCGGATGTTATGAGACCCAAAACACCCAATGACCACAGATAACATCCTCCTACTGCATCCTTGTGGATGTAGCTAGTAACAAATTATGCTACAGCAAATGACAAGATTTTATTTTTTTTTTATATACTTTTTCTGTATTTAGTATTACAGTGACTGATCTGTCCACAAAATCTATCAGCTTGTAGTATATCTGCAAACTGCTTAGGGTCAAATGAAATGGGGGAAAAAAGTGAATGAGGCAGGTAAGTGTGACAGATTCTTTGATTTAAGAAGCCTGACAATCACTTTAATTAACTGTTGAGCTTGAAGGCACAAACTTCCACTGTCTCATTTTAAAGTTACATTTTAAATTTGGATGAAGGAAAAAAAATAATACATTAATAAACAAATAATAAGAAAGCCAAACAGGACCAGCAGTGATGTTACGTTAAATATACTGTACAGTTGCATTTTTGAGCAAAATAAGTTTCCCTGTAATCTTACTTTTAAATGTCTAAGGCAAATGCATGATGATATATTGTAGCTGGCATTGACCCTAACATCAGCATCATTAAAAAAGCCATCTTCTGTCTTACTGGAATATCTGCCTTCAAATCTTTCAAGCTTCTTTGACCTCAGACAGTAATGAAGAGTGCAGTGGTGGGAAGATGATACTGTACTTTAAACAGCAAGATTGCAGCATATACAGGTTTTAGCTTTTGTTGTCTTCTTGTTTATTTTTTTGGAGAGAATATATTAGGGTGAGTAGACAAGAATAAATCAGACAGGATAAAAAAATGTTTTATGGTAGTTGTGTCATACAGTAGAGAGAAATATTTTTAGTGATAAATTAATGGCAAAAACTACAGTGGCCCTTTTTAAATTAGGCGTCAGTGACTTGTATATACAATGACATAGTAGTAGTATATACATATAGGTAGTAATGTAAATATTGTATTATATATTTTGCATTGTATATATATTGTGGTGGACGGTTGAGGCCCTTACCCGGCCAGGACGCCCTGATTATGGAAGGACCAGGTGAGAGAGTAGTTCAGGACAGTTTCTTCCCTGGGCCGACAGAGGGCAGCCCCCTTGGTTTCCAGCGGGGACACGGGACATGAGCATAAAAGCTTAACCCTGTTGGGGCCCATGGCCACCGCAAGGGGGCGCATGGACATTTGTGGGGACCTATTTTGCGGGTTTGTGACAGAAGTGCTGCCGGAAAAGCTCGTCAGCACCTAGAGTGCTTCCAGGTGTCCTATTAAAGGGGGCCAGAGTTGGCGACAAAGGGACTGTGTTGGTACTTTATGTACTGTGTTGTGCTGTGGGGAGCACAGAACCCAATAAGGCTGTACCAAACTCCAAGACCCAGCATGCCCTGTGGGAATCCATGGTGCCACAGCAACCCAGGAATGCCCTCCATCCTCCCGGGGGAGACAAAGCCCTGAAGATGATCTCTCCTCCGGCCCACCCACTATACAGGCCGTCCACCACAATATATATAAGGAAGTGTCCCAGGTGACTCATCAATATTGCATGGAATCACTCCCAGGTGTGGTGAAAGTCCATTGTAGGGCTCTGCAGCTCCCCCTGATGGTCCCCATGGAACCCAATAGGGCTGCACCAAAGTCCAAGTCCTAGCATGCCCTGCAGGAATTCATGGTGCCAGGGGAGGTATTGCCTCGAAAGTTCTTCCATCCAGCTGACGTCCTGGCTGGGTAATAGCTGAGGCTGCCCATCACAATATATATATATATATATATATATACAAGGTTTTGGTTGTGCGTCACGCAAAATGGAACAGCGGAATTTGGAGCAACGTTGTGCCATTAAATTTTGTGTTAAGCTTGGAGAATCGGCAAGTGTGACGTTTGAAAAGTTAAAACAGGCCTATGGGGAACATTCTTTATCCCGAGCTCAAGTTTTTCAGGGAGGCCTTCAACTTCGAAAACCAATGAAAACATCGAACGTGTGAACACTCTTGTGAGATCAGACCGTCGTTTAACATTAAGAATGTTAAATGAACAATTAAATTTGAACAGATTTACCGTTCATCAAATTTTGACTAAACATTTGCACATGCGAAAGGTCTGTGCCAAAATGGTGCCGAAAAACCTCACAACTGAGCAGAAGGACAATCGAAAAAACGCATTCCTGTGGTTCCCCAGCCCCCTTATTCACCTGACCTCAGTCCGTGTGACTTTTTCCTTTTTCCTAAACTGAAAAATGTCCTCAAAGGACGTCATTTCGGGACTTTAGAAAACATCCAAAAGAGTGTAACGGACATGCTGAAGACCATACCGGTTGAAGACTTCCAGCGCTGCTACCAACAGTGGGAACAACGTCTCCATCGGTGTGTAGCAGCCCAAGGGAACTACTTTGAAGGGGATAACATTGATGTTGGAAAAAAATAAAAACTTTGGTAAATAAAAAATCAGTCTCATTACTCTTCTGCCACACCTTGTGTATATATATATATATATATATATAT
>JANRMT010062857.1:5594404-5626870 GCA_026402145.1 Polypterus bichir lapradei
ATATATATATATATATATATATATATATATATAGATACACAGTATATGTATACACAGTATAAGAGCTGTGGTTTAAATCCAAGACCAGGCAGTGGCCAGCACCCTTATATGCAGAACCCCATGCAGTGTTGCAGCCATTTTAAGTTGTGTTGCAATCCTAGACATTCCTCTCACAGTAAGGGTATTTCAAGTGGGCATTCCTAAAATGTCCACTCAATACGTTGCATTAAGTCATCCATATGGGAGTTGGAGTTATCTTTGTGGAGGAGAACAAAGATTACAGCCTTGGTGCCTTTTTGTGATTAGTAGGGTGGTGGCAATGGTTTTCTTATTTATTTCAAGGCCATTTCACAGCTGGGTGGAACTCTCATACAGTGTTTAGTGTTGCTGCCTCATTGTTTCAGCCTGAAATTTAAATCAAAGCCAGATTGTAATGTGCTTAGGAATGTACAAATGCTTTGTTTTATAGGGTACTAGACTTTCCTACCAAGTTTAATTGACAGCTAGAATTTCATCTGTGACTCTAGAGAGATGTGGTATGAGTGTACACATACAGGACTTCATTCCTGCCTTGTACATTCATGATGCTGCCAAGGAAAACTTTATTTTTCCATGACCTTGTAATAGACTAAGCAGGATCAGAAAATGAATATACATAATTATTCCTTAAAATTATAATTTTATTTTAACTCAAAAAAGATGTGAGTATAATCCTTCTAGCCATCTTCCTCGTGAGCAAATGAGGAACCTAACACCAGATTCCCTTCCTGTACTTGCACCTGAAAATCAGAAAATCTTGTTCCTCAGTGTTTCTAGGCCTCCATTATTCTTTGGACAAAGGCTTAGGCATCCTGGCATCTGCTGGGTCTCCTGTACTTTAGCATCTTTGGAAAATCCAATGTCTCCCCCTTGAGCTTGTGGCTCTGCTGGTCTCTTCTCTGCCCTATAGTGAAACTGGTAGTGCCATAGCACCTGGCAAACCCATGCCAACTTGACACCCCCTTACAATACATAATTTATATAGACATCCGTAATCACACATTTATATTCTTTATATACATTATGCTTACATAAATAGCATGTAGAACAAAAGCTCAAATACTCTGTGCATGTGTATGAATAATATTAATGCATACATAGTGTATATTTATTCATATGCCCATATAAAACCCACTAAATCCAGTTCAGGGTTATGGTGGCTGGATCCTCTTTATAATATATTAGTTATAAATGATTCATTTATGACTATAGGAGGTTTAGTTTAAAATTTGCAATTTGAACATCTCTGGTTTGCCCTGATCCTGTCTGCACAGCTAAACAAGAAATCAGAGAAAATTGAATTTTTATTTTTTAATGTTTTTTTTTTGGTTAATTTATTTGGGTTATGTTTATTTATGTCTTCTTTATATTCCCTACATTTTCTGCTACCCTTACTGGATTTCTCAAAAATCTTTGCATTTTAGAGACAATTATTATTTAGATAATCTGCAACAATCCATGTTCACATTGACCGAGAAATGTGTGAAAACCTGCTTTATTTCATTACATTACACACTTTATCCAGCATTAGTGATTACTATGCATACTTATCAGTAAATATGCAAATTCCCATGTTATGCATATTAACTGTAACATATCTATGTATCCTGTCAATTTGCTAGCCAGCATAAATTAATTTCAAAATGTGGTACTGATTCTGTTTAATTTGACTGCTTGCAAATACTTTTTACCCCAGTAGTCCTGACTCAGTGAGGCAATATGCAGAAAATTAATTGTCAAGTAAAAGTTAAAATATGTTGGGTGACATTATGATAACAACGTACAGCTAGTTCACATGGACATTGTTATATAAAGAAGTGATGCAGCTAACTGGCATCACAAGCAGCCACCGCCAACACCAAAACACAGGAGGTCATTTAGCTCTGTGACTTCTGGATTAGTTGGCAGAGTATGCAGCCTGAATTAAAGCCAATAATTCTGCTGAGCAGCATTTTAACCACCTGTTGACCATAGTAATGCACTTAATACTTTATACCGTTATTTGAACAAGTGTGTGTGGCTGTGTTGGACTGGCATTGTATTGATGGTCGTTCCCTGCCTTTTGCCGCATGCTTCTAGGATAGGCATGAGCAACCAAAATTGCTTTAAATGTGTTTGAGAGTTTTATGTTACATATGATAACTGATTCAAACATTTGAAATAAAATATATATGTCAATCACAAACCAAGTCATCCATCCATTTTTAGAATTTGTTTCGTATCATTAGGGCCCTCAGAAGCTATGATGAAAATAAAGAGGAGGTGACACCACAGCCTAGCTGGAAAGCCACCCTTCTTTGGAGAAATAAGTAATTATTAATTATGTCACCCTATACACAAAAACCCTCCCTCAACCCATCTGCCAATCAGAATTACAAGATTCTATAATGCATAGTTCACAAACAACTCTTTACTTTTTCTTCTGAAAACAATTAATTTCACCAAGGTCACCCTACCGATACTATACTGCAGTGATGTGTGGTGAAGTTCATGGCTGGTGAGGCACTGACTCCTTCAGAGTCAGATTTACAAATTATATGAACCCAAAAGAGTAGCTTATTCACTATTCAATTGGCAGCCTGCACATTTACTACTGGTTATGTTTCATATCTCATCAGCATTCTTTACACACACACCGGTAAGATTCATATTTGGCTAAGAAAGAATGTTACATTTATAGCGGTGAGAGAGAGCATAGATTGCAAATTTGCCATTGCAGTTTCACAATTCATACTCATTCAATAAAAATGAAAGTATAGAGTGGTGTAAAAAAAAAAAAAAAAAAAAATTTTGACCTTCATTGAAATAGTTGTTTTTAAAAGCTTTTAATTCTGACGCTTTAATCAACTTTAATACAGACTGTTCAACAAAAACATAACAAGAAAAACAAAAGAATATTTTTTTTAAGGTCAAAATTTAGTTTTTAAATATGGGATTGTTTTCTTCTTAGTCTGATCCCATTTTTTATAAAATTGAAAACCGTCTATTGTCTTACCTTTTAGTTTTAAAAGTCTTAATCTTTCTTTTTGGCGGTCAGTTGGAACAAAAAATAAACATAAATGGACCGCTGCAGTGCACTTGACTTTCTAATATTGCTAACTTATTGGCACCTCTGAGTAGAAGAACAGCAGCAACAAGCACCTGTTTGGTTCATATCCACCCCCTTCAGTGAAAATTGTCTGCCTCACCTTGTGCCTTTTCACTTGCTGATGTCCGATCAACAAGACTAAATATGTCAAACACATTCATTAAAGATATTAGCCAGGCTGTGGAAAGTCAGGGTGTATAATAAACGTGTCTACAAACATTATATTGGTAACATACAAAGAGACAGCAACAGGCGCGTGCCAATTGCTTGCATCAACCCAGTGTGTGAGGGAGAGCACAGTCTGAGGTGAGGGTCATCTCGTCTCATCGCTGCCGCACCTCACATTTCTACCCTGTATTTAAACAGGCAATGTGCAAATTCAGCGATTTTGACTATAGAAATGATCAAAATTATTGGAATCATACAGAAAGCAAATTTATAGCACAGACACATTTATTTTATGTTATCATTATTAGTTTTTTTACTTTTCATGCTTCCCCTGACCGCATGTCCCTGCTACACTGCTTTATGTCACAAATGTTCTTAGATATGCTCAAGCTGCTACTCTTCTCTCTCTCTCTATTCTTAGTCTTCTCAATCTTTCATCAGCTTTTGATTGCTGCTTACCATTCCTTGCTTTTCTCTTCCCTCTTTAAACTAGGAATCCATGTTCTGCTTTACACTGGCTCAAGTCCCATCTTTCTGACTAATTCCTTTGTCTCTCCTGGTCTAACTCCTTGTTTTCTCTGTGAAACTTTTCACAGGTGTGCATCAAGAACAAGTGCTGGGTCCACTTTTTTTTTTTTTACTATTTTTTAGATTTGTTCCTTAATCAAGGAACAATTCCTACCACCTCTATGCCGGTGATGCACCCATCTTCCTCTCTTTCCTTCTTACAACCTGCAGGCTTCAGCCCAGATTTTCAGCTCTTTGCCATGTTATCAGGGTTCACTCTGGACTCCTCAAATATATTTCATCATTGACCTAATCATGTTTTTTCCTTTTTCTTAATATTCTGAGAATTCAATCCTCCTTTGCCTTATTATGCCAGGCAATTTGTTGTTTAGGCATTGTTTCTCTCTCGGCTGGACTATAGCAACTCTTTCCTGATGGGGCTCCCTTCAGCTGCTATCAGACCTCTTTAGCTGCTCCATAATGCAGCTGCTTAACTAGTGTTCTCTTTTTCCTCATTTCACTCCTACTACTCCTCCTGCTTGTATCTCTCCCCTGGTTTCCTTTTTCTGCAAGGATCCAGTTCAAAACTCTTGTCTTGACCTATAGTTCTCTGAATGGTTCTGATTCTCAGTATCTCCAGTCTTTAGTCTCTCTGAATGTCTTTTCAAGAAGTTTCTGTTCTGCCTCTGCAAGTGTACTTGCCAGACATGCCAAGACTGGACAATGCTTCTGTATTTTTGCTCCAAAGCTATGGAAAGATCTCCCTTTAGCTATTCGAACTTCACCCAATTTACTTATTTTGATACTTCTTAGTGGCTCCTTTACAGGATAGGTGCTGTTGTACTTAGAGTTCCTCTTCAGGTATAAATTATATAATAGCAGAAGTAGTTGTATAACTCCCTCTTGCTTAGCTTTTTATCCTGTTTTCGGTTGCCTTTGATGCATGCACTTTCTAATCATTCTTGTATGCATTGTAATTTGCTTATTCGATAGATAGATAGATTGATTGATTAATTGATTGATTGCACTTTTAATTAGCTACTGGGCCTCTCTTGAAATGATGTTACCAGCCCAGCACAGCACAGCGTAAAAAACTGCAATGGCCATTACAGAGATGTAGAAGATGTCACTACGCACATTAAAGCTACTCAGTCTCTTAAGACAAAACAGCCTGCTTTGCTCTTTCTGATATAGTTCCTCTGTGTTATTATACCAGTCCATCCTGTTATTGATGTGGACTCCCAAGTACTTGCAGGAGTGTGCCGCCTATACATCCACTGCCTGAATAGTGACCATGCTTTGAGGCTCTTTGGTGCAGTGAAAGACAATATCCAGTTCTTTGGTGTTGCTGATGTTGCGTTGCAGGGAATTCTTTCTGCGCCAAGAAGCAAGGTTACCCACATGACTGCTGTAGTCTGACTCATCCCCCTTATTAATACTCCCCTTAAGTGTAAAATCCATCCATCCATCCATCCTTCCTCTTCCTCTTATCAGAGGTCGAGTCGCGGGGGCAGCAGCTTGAGCAGAGATGCCCAGACTTCCCTCTCCCTGGTCACCACTTCTAGCTCTTCCGGGGGAATCCCAAGGCATTCCCAGGCCAGCCGAGAGACATAGTCCCTCCAGCATGTCCTGGGTCTTCCCCGGGGCCTCCTCCAGGTTAGACGTGCCAGGAACCTCTCACAAAAGAAGCGTCCAGGAGGCATCCTGATCAAATGCACGAGCCACCTCATCTGACTCCTCTCGATGCGGAGGAGCAGTGGGTCTACTCTGAGCCCCTCCTGGATGACTGAGCTTCTCACCCTATCCTTAAAGGAAAGCCCAGACACCCTACGGAGGAAATTCATTTCAGCTGCTTGTATTCGCGATCTCATTCTTTTGGTCACTACCCACAGCTCATGACCATAGGTAAGGGTAGGAACGTAGATTGACTGGTAAATTGAGAGCTTTGCCTTACGGCTCAGCTCTTTTTTCACCATGACAGACCGATGCAGAGCCTGCATCACTGCAGACGCTGCACCGATCCGCCTGTTGATCTCACGCTCCATTCTTTCCTCACTCATGAACAAGACCCCGAGATACTTGAACTCCTCCACTTGGGGCAAGATCTCGCTCCAAATCCTGAGAGGGCACTCCACCCTTTTCCGGCTGAGGACTATGATCTCGGATTTGGAGGTGCTGATTCCCATCCCAGCCGCTTCATACTCGGCTGTGAACTGGTCCAGAGAGAGCTGAAGATCACGGCCTGATGAAGCAAACAGGACAACATCATCTGCAAAAAGCAGTGACCCAATCCTGAGCCCACCAAGCCGGACCCCCTCAATACCCTGGCTGCACCTAGAATTTCTTTCCATAAAAGTTACGAACAGAATCAATGACAAAGGGCAGCCCTGGCAGAGTCCATCTCTCACCGGAAATGGGTTCAACTTACTGCTGGCAATGCAGACCAAGCTCTGACACCAGTTGTACAGGGACCGAACAGCCCTTATCAGGGAGTCAGGTACCCCATATTCTCGGAGCACCTCCGAAAGAATTCCTCAAAGGACACAGTCGAACGCCTTTTCCAAGTCCACAAAACACATGTAGATTGGTTGGGCAGACTCCCATGCACCCTCCAGGACCCTGCCAAGGGTGTAGAGCTGGTCCTCCTGAATCCAAAGTTTGACTATCTGAAGGACCCTCCTCTCCAGGACCACCGAATAGACTTTTCCAGGGAGGCTGAGGAGTGTGATCCCTCTGTAGTTGGAACACACCATCCGGTCCCATTTCTTAAAGAGGGGGACCACCACCCCGGTCTGCCAATCCAGAGGCACTGTCCCTGATGTCCATGCAATGTTGTAGAGGCGTGTCAACCAAGACAGTCCTAAAACATCCAGAGTTTTGAGGAACTCTGGGCGTATCTCATCCACCCCTGGGGCCCTGCCACCAAGGAGTTTTTTGACCACCAAGGTGACCTCAGTCCCAGAGATGGGGGAGCCCATCTCCAAGTCCCCAGGCTCTGCTTCCTCGTTGGAAGGCATGTTAGAGGGATTGAGGAGGTCTTCGAAATTCTCCCCCCACCGACCCACAACATCCTGAGTCGAGGTCAGTAGTGCACCATCCCCACCATATACAGTGTTGACACTGCACTGCTTCCCCCTCCTGAGACGCAAGATGGAGGACCAGAATCTCCTCGAAGCCGTCCGGAAGTCGTTCTCCATGGCCTCCCCAAACTCCTACCATGCCCGAGTTTTTGTCTCAGCAACCACCGAAGCCGCATTCCGCTTGGCCTGCCGGTACCTATTAGCTGCCTCCATAGTCCCACAGGACAAAAGGGTCCTGTAGGACTCCTTCTTGAGCTTGATGGCATCCCTCACCAACATTGTCCATCAACAGGTTCGGGGATTGCCGCCACGACAGACACTGACCACCTTACGGCCACAGCTCCGGTCAGCTGCCTCAACAACAGAGGCACAGAACATGGCCCATTCGGACTTAATGTCCCCCACATCCCTCGGGATGTGGTCAAAGTTCTTCCAGAGGTGGGAGTTGAAGCTGCTTCTGACAGGGACTCTGCCAGACGTTCCCAGCAGACCCTCACAACACATTTGCACCAACCAGACTTGACTGGCATCCTCCCCCACCATCGAAGCCAACTCACCACCAAGTGGTGATCAGTTGACAGCTCTACCCCTTTCTTCACCCGAGTGTCCAAGCCACGTGACCACAGGTCCGATGACATGACCGCGAAGTCGATCATTGAACTGAGGCCTAGGGTGTCCTGGTGCCAAGTGCATATATGAACACCCCTATACTTGAACATGGTGTTCGTTATGGACAATCCATGACGAGCATAGAAGTCCAATAACAAAACGCCGCTTGGGTTCAGATTGTGGGGGCCATTCCTCCCAATCACGCCCTTCCAGGTCTCACTGTCATTGCCCACGTGAGCATTGAAGTCTCCCAGCAGAACGAGGGAGTCCCCAGAAGGTATGCCCTCTAGCACCCCCTCCAGGGACTCCAAAAGGGGTGGGCACTCCAAACTGCTGTTCGGCGCATACGCGCAAACAACAGTTAGGACCCGTCCCCCCACCCTAAGGCGGAGGGAGGCTACCCTCTCGTCTACCGAGATGAACCCCAATGAACAGGCTCCAAGTCGAGGGGCAATAATTATGCCCACACCCGGGGCAGGGGCAACTCAAGAGTGGTAGAGAGTCCAGCCCCTCTCAAGGAGATTGGTTCCAGAGTCCAAGCTGTGCGTCGAGGTGAGCCTGGCTATATCTAGCTGGAACCTCTCGATCTCGTGCACTAACTCAGGCTCTTTCCCCTTCAGAGAGGTGACATTCCACGTCCCAAGAGCCAGCTTCTATAGCCGAGGATCGGACAGCCAAGGTCCCCGCCTTTGGCCACCACCCAACTCACACTGCACCCAACCTCCTTGACCCCTCCTACAAGTGATGAGCCCATGGGATGGGGGACCTACGTTGCCTCTTCGCCATCGAGCCCCACCTCCAGGCCTGGCTCCAGAGGAGGGCCCCAGTGACCCGCGTCCGGGCAAGGGAAAACACCGTCCAAAGTTTTTATTATTCATAGGAGGTTTACTGAACTGCCCTGGAGTACTGTGTGCAGCTGTGGTCTCCAGACTACAATAAAGACATAGCAGCACTAGAAAATGTCCAGAGAAGAGCAACTAGGCTGATTCCAGGGCTACAGGGGTTGAATTATGAGGAAAGATTAAAAGAGCTGAGCCTATACAGTTTAAGTAAAAGAAGATTAAGAGGTGACATGATTGAAGTGTTCATCAAGAACACGGGGACACAGTTGGAAACTTGTTAAGGGTGAATTTTGCACAAACATTAGGAAGTTTTTCTTTACACAGAGAACCGTAGACAGTAAGACTTTAGGAACATTCAAAACTTGACTTGATGTTTTTTTGGAAGAAATAAGTGGATAGGACTGGCGAGCTTTGTTGGGCTGAATGGCCTGTTCTTGTCTAGAATGTTCTAATGTTTGGAATCACAAAATCGGTCATCTTTATATTAAGGGAGGAAACCAAAGTGCCTGAAGGAAAACCTCGGACACAGGGAGAACTTAGAATCTCAACACAAAAAAATGATAGGTCCAAAACTTCAGTGTGACTTTAAGAAGCGTTTGAAGACTCTCTTGTTGGGTAAATTCTTTTCTAACTAATATTACCTGTTAGGTTTTTGTAACCTAGAACTTTTAACTCACTTGCATTTTGTTCTGAGCTCTTTTTTTGTACTCTTGTTATGTAATAATTGTTTCCAAACAGTCTCCCAGACTGATGTTTACTCAATTATGTAGTCCTCTTTTGTAAGTCACTTTGAATAAAAACATCTGCTAAGCAAATAAATATAAAAAATTTAAATTAATGTGAGGATTTCAACCAAAGATTTTGCAACTCTAAGCCAGCAGTGCCAACCTCTCTTCAACTGTGTCACCACTTAATAAATGCAATGAGAAAAATACTTAAGGTGTTTACAAACAAAAACTACTTATATACTGCATATTGTTGAGAGTGAACACAAAAAGACACAAGCACGGCTACACGTCCACTGCAAGCTTCTTGTTTGTTGCGGTCTATAAAGAAAGTTACTCCTTGAGCTGGTCACTCCAGTTTACCATTTTTAAGTATTTTGTGTCTTCTGAACTACAGACATTGGAGGTGCCAGAGGTTTGTAGGCTAGTTCAGTTCTTCTGTGCCATTGTCCATCCAGGCGTCTGAAGCAAAATGCAAACATCTGAGCTGTGGTAAAATTGTTTTTACTATGTTTGAATTAATGTTAAAAATATGATTCATACTGTTTAATACCATGCCTGCTTATCTTAACAATAGAAAACAGCAAGATGTAATTTTTGTATAAACACCCCCCTTTTTACGCATATTTTTTCATACTATTTAAAATATGTAAGTGGAGTAAAGGACGAATGGTTGAATAAACCATGATTATTTGAAATAAACCATGGCAGCACCGATGTCACATACTGTAGTGTACTTCAAAATAGTGTACAATGGATGCCATTCTAGCACAGATGTATAAATACTTAGAAGTTAAATAAATGTGATTCGTTCTTTTTTAATATGCATCATTTCATCATTTACAGTAGATGCAGTAGTCTTTTTGAACAAATCAAATGTGTTCAGGAGGTGGTATGGTGGTGCAGTGCTAGTACTGTTGCCTTGCATTAAGGAGACCAGGGTTCACATCCCTGGTCCACCCTACGTAAAATTTCCACGTTTTCCCTTTGTCAGCATGGGACGGCTCCAGTTTTCTGCCACAGTCCAAAGACATTCAAAATCACGGTGCTGGATCTGAGATGACTTTGGCAACCACTGTACCAAATTCAATTGATAAAGTTACACAAAAAATTGTAAGTCATTTTGTTAATATATTATTAATTCATCATTCAAAACACATCTTGGCTTAAAATCAGAAATGATAAATAATTTGTCAGAAACACCAAAATGGTGGTAACAGTTAATTAAAAAATAGTCAATGAGAGGGGAGAATACTTACCTGTCCAGTCACTGTGTTCTTTGGTCATTCATTTTTTTCGGTGGTGCACCCTAGTGGTTAAGAAATGCAATTGTATCACAAGTTTGCCTGTTCAGTTCCTACACCTGGCTTTTTCGGTGATGCCAAGTTGGTTATTAGAATGACCAGTCTTCCAATTTTAGAAATATGTGCACACTTGGTATATTATTTCCTTGGACATCATTAAATGTTGCCTAAATAAATGTATGCAATGTGCACAAGTGTAAAAATGAAGTTGTGGAAATTAGCTGTTTTAAATATCATTTAGGTATTTCTTATAAGTCTGGTAGTTTAGAAAAAAATGTCAACTCTTCCCGTTCTGTGATGCATTTGATATTCCAGCCAGTGTTGTGTCTTGCTCCTAATGCTTCTGGAATCAGCTCCATCACCCCACAATCCTGAAGTAAAACAAATTGAGAGAATGGAGGGATGCAGTGGATTCAGAAAGTACTCAGTCCTTTTCACTTTCCACACACTTTATTGTGTTGTAGATTTAATTTTAAATGGATACATTTGCCATGTTTGCCCATCAATATACACTCAATAACCTCTAATTACATAGTGAAAACATGTTCAGAAAGGTTTGCAAATTTGTTGAAAATCCAAAACTTAAACCACTCATTTAAATATTCAGACCTTTAGTTCAATACTTTGTAGAAGCCCCTTTTGCAGGTTTTACAGCTTCAGCTCTTCTTGGGTATGTCTGTACAAGCTTTGCACATCTGTATTTGGGCATTTTATCCCATTCTTCTTGGAAGATCCTCTCAGTGTCCTTTAGAATGAATGAGAAGTTTCTGTAAACTGCTGTCTTCAGGTTCTATGGGGTTTTTGTCTGGGTTTTGGTTGGGACAGTCAGAGCTTGTCCTGAAAGCACTCCAGCATTGTCTTGACTGTATGCTTCAGGTTTAGTTCATGCTTTAAGGTGAACCATCTTTCCCAGTCGAAGGTTGTGTTCACTCTGGAGAAGGTTTTCTTGAAGGACCTCACTGTACTTGGCTGCATTACACCTTCCCTCATTTCTGACCAATCTCCTTTTTCCAGTCACTGAGAAGCACCTCCACAGCAAGATGCTGCCACCACCATGCTTGACCGTAAAAATGGTATTAGG
Organism: Polypterus bichir lapradei; assembly: GCA_026402145.1. NCBI lineage: Eukaryota > Metazoa > Chordata > Cladistia > Polypteriformes > Polypteridae > Polypterus > Polypterus bichir. The sequence continues at coordinate 5,605,848 of JANRMT010062857.1, forward strand.
CAGGAGATGAGCGGTTCCTGTTCCATACCAGACATAGTTTCTAAAGTTCTGCCCAAAGTGTCCAGATTCTGTCTCATCAGATCAGAGAATCTTTTTCCTCATTCTCCTTTAAACTGTCATATCCCTTTTACTCAGGAGTTGTGTCCGTCTAGCTTCTCTACCATGAACACCTGATTGATGGAGTGCTGCTGAAATGGTCATCCTTTTGACAGATTCCTCCATCTTAGCAGAGAACTTCTGGAGCTCTGTCGGAGTTACCATTGGGTTTTTGGTCACCTCTCTGACCAAGGCCCTTCTTGCCCATTCACTCACTTTGGTTGGATGTCCACCAGGTGGACTCCAATCAAATTTTAGACATATGTCAATGATAATTAAAGCAAACAAGATGCACTTGACCACAATGTGGAGTGTCACACCAAATGGTGTGAATATTTCTATAAATGAGAAATTTCAGTTTGTGATTTTTAATAAATTTGTAAACCTTTCTGAAAACATGTCTTCAGCTTGTCATTATGGGTTAATGTGTGGGATAGGGATAAGAGGTCTGAATTCTTTCTGGACCCACTGTAGGTGAATTTATACTATTACTTATGGGTTAGTTCCACCTTGGACAAAATAAATTGCAATGCAGCAATTTCAGCCCAGTTGCCCACATAAGCTCTTCTTCTGTATAAATGAAGCAAGTTATATAACATAAATATTCAGATTTAGGAAAAGGACAGAAAATGATAGGACAACTAAACTAATGAATAATTAAAAATGCCAAAGATATTTACAGTGACCGAGTCTAGAAGATGGCATGAAAGTAGTTACCAAGTGAACAGATAAACAAAGCAAAATAAAACAGCATTTGAGAAAAGCAAGAGAAGCCTCTGTGTTCTTTACACTCTAAACTTAGTCATCATATTTATTGTGAAAATGCATTGCACATTACTGGGAGCTACAAGGTAAAAATATTATTAAAAAAGACAACATTCTCAGCCGCGGTTAATCTAATGCAGGGGTGGGCAAAGTCCATCCTGGAGAGCTGCAGTGGCTGCAGGTTTTTGTTCCAACCCAATTGCTTAATTAGAAAACAATCCTTGCCAATAATTTAATTTCATGGCTTGTTAGTGCATTAACTCTACCATGTCAGGTTTTTCTCATATCCTAGATTTCTTTTTCCTTTCTAAGGAAATAATCTGAAGTCTAAAACAGATGAGTAATTCTCAGTCCTTCACTTTTTCTCTCTTCACTTTCCTTCCAAGTATATAATTAAGCTAAACAGTGCATGATAAATACACACAGGTGTAAATGGAAAGAAGCATAAATGGAGAAATGCTGGTTTCTTTTGTCATTTGCTTCTTCAATTAAAAACTGAGAATACAGCTGTTCAAGACTAATATAAGCAAAAAGGGTTCGAAGTCTTAACGTCAAGACAACTAAAATGAAGCAGAAGTGTTACTTCAGCAATAAGTGCTTCTTTTTAAGCCATTGGGTTGGAATAAAAACCTGCAGCCACTACAGCCCTCCAGGAACGACTTTGCCCACCCCTGATCCAATTCAAGGGTGCATGAAGGCAAAAGCTGTCCCAGGTGCATCAGGAGCAAGGTAGGAACCAACCATTGGCAGTCCATAGTATGCCCTACTCATGCACACACCAATACTTGAACTCATAGAGGGTAATTTTGTATCACTAATGCATGGCTTCGGTGTTGTGGGAGTGAATACACTCTTAAAAATAAGGGTTTTTTTAATGACACGATACTGAGTTGTGTGGCTTCTTGTTGAACCCTTGTTTGATAAAGAACCATTGCATTCTGGGTAAAGGTTCTTTACTTATGAAATTGGTGATTCCCTAATGAGTGGGCAAAGCAGAAATCATTAGTATACAGTAGGATAGCAGTGGTAAAGTAGTTACCAGCAGGATACTGGAAGATCAAGAAAACCTGAACTTAGCCTGTGTGATTGCATGCAGCAAGAGTCCTTTTAGAAAAATGAACTCCTTAGTAATTAACTAATACGCTATCTATTCATGATTTTTTTTTTTAATCTGTTACAGATCTTAATAAATAAAATGTTTCTGAAATCTTCATGTGCATAGTTCTTTTTTAACCAAAAATGGTCCTCATATGGCATCGCTCTGATGAACCACTCTGTCACCTTTATTTTTAAGAGTGTAGATACAGTTGTTCAGTGTTGCAAAAGAGAGTCAGGTTCAACTATGAAGTTTTATTTTTTTTTATGCCTACTGTATGTTACATTAAAAAACTGTAAGGTTAATTATTGGTATTTTTAATTCATTTTTGTGTGGTAACTCACTGGGACTTTGTCACAGTTAAACTCATAGTTTAGTGTCTCTCTGTTGTTAATGGAATGCCACTAAGATGTGAAAATGACTGCCTATGTACAGTATCTGTTTCCACCAAGGAAGAACAGAGAAGAGTTGTGAACTGATGGTGTAAAAGGATGTGAAATTCTATCTATTAGAACATTACAACAATCTAGACAAGAATGGGCCATTCAACCCAACAAATCTCTAAATCACCTAAATTCTTTTAGAGATTTGTTTTTACATTTGCTTTGGTAGTAGTTTCAAAACTAAACCCAAAACTCAAAATGGTCTCCACTTGTAACACAGGCTGTCCAACATTCAGAAAAATTGCATTTACATTCACATTGTTAAAGAAACCTTGCATATACAGAATCATGGAGACATTTCTTTAGATCACCCACACACACAATTCCAATAGTGTCACTATATAGATGTTCATACAACCATTAGATATTGTAATACAGAGTACGTAATACATGTTTCTTCAATGTCACTGCTAAAGGACCATGAGAGAGAATAGTACATATATGTGGTGGAATCACTGAACAAATCTGAAATGTACTGATGAACTACAACACAGTAAATCACTATATAGGTTCTTTTTACAGTAAACGAAAGCAACAATTAATTTAAAAAAAAAAAAAAAAATTACATCAAGTCTAGTTTTGAAAGACCCTATAGTCCCGCTGTCTATGACACAACTTGGTAGCTTATTCCATGTGTCTATGGTTTTCTGTTTGAAGAAAAAACCCTAATGTTTGTGCAAAATTTACTCTTAACAGTTATCCAACTGTGGTACGTAGCTGGCTTTGTATCCAATTTAAAAAAAAAAATAATGTTTCCTTTCTCTGTCTCTCTGTCCCTCTCTCTCTTTTTTAAAGTATTCATAAGCATCTAGAACTTTGGTAGAAATGTTCTTAGATCAGAGACATTAAATTGAATTTGACATACTTGCAACATAATGAAAAAATGAACTATAAAAGTGCTTTGAAAAATAATTACAGCAATGTGGCTTAGAGAAATGATATGTATCACCTGGCAAAAGTACATAAACTGTACTGCAAGTGAACCTTCACATAGGGATGTGAGCCATAACGTCATGCATCTTCGTGAATCCCTAATCCAATTTGTGACAATAAGAAGCAAGCATTTTTTTGTGTAATATATACTGAGACATTTTTCCCATGACCATGCCAAATTGTGCCTACCTTGTGGCTCAGCTACTGGTAAGTATGGTTGACAGCTTCAGTTATTTTCCATTTTCACTACTAGCATTCACAGACAACAACAAAGCAGACAGAGTAGGTTGAGCTCCAATGAGCCAAGATGAATCATCTATCACAACAAAATCTTATTTATGTTTCCATTTAAAAGTGTTTGATTATTCATGTAGGAAAATGAGAATGCACTGCTAGTTTTGTGCCCATTCAGCAGCAGGTTGACCTTGCAGTCTATTAGGGTATAGCATTATAAGCTGTGTGCCAACCTCTGCAAGCACAGCTTATGAAACTGCAAGCATGCTTTGACTTTGTGATAGTGAGAGTGTTTCAGTGAGTATGGGGAACCTGACAAGCTGATGGAATTAAACCTCATTAGTCTCTCGTAGAGAAGCCTATGTTGTGTTTTCAGAATACTGAAAGACATCTCAAAGCTCATCACATATTTTTTCACTTAAATAGTGAAACATGTACAGTACAGGCCAAACGTTTGGACACACCTCCTCATTCAATGTGTTTTCTTTATTTTCATGACCATTTACAGCACTCCATCACTCTCCTTCTTGGTCAAATAGCCCTTACACAGCCTGGAGGTGTGTTTGGGGTCATTGTCCTGTTGAAAAATAAATGATCGTCCAACTAACCTGACTTCTGCACAACACAATTGCTGGTCCCAACCCCATTGATAAAGCAAGAAATTCCACTAAATAACCCTGATAAGGCACACCTGTGAAGTGAAAACCATTTCAGGTGACTACCTGTTGAAGCTCATCGAGAGAATGCCAAGAGTGTGCAAAGCAGTAATCAGAGCAAAGGGTGGCTATTTTGAAGAAACTAGAATATAAAACATGTTTTCAGTTATTTCACCTTTTTTTGTTAAGTACATAACTCCACATGTGTTCATTCATAGTTTTGATGTCTTCAGTCATGAAAATAAAGAAAACACATTGAATGAGGAGGTGTGTCCAAACTTTTAGCCTGTACTGTACGTGAGAACACCTATGAAAATTGAAGGGAAATGCAAGGGGAACTCAGGAAACTACTGAACTTTTGTAGTTTAAGCAGCTGTTGAGAAATATCTGGATGTGATATTTGGAGAACTATTTTTTAAAACAAGTCTAGCTTGTTGAACGGAAGGGTCAGGCTTCTCTTAATTGGTGCAGCTTCTTAAGTTGATCAGTAAAACTTGCTTTTGTCCATTAATAGTCTGTATTATTAAAGGTTCTTCCTTATATTTCTCAGGCTGACATCAGCTTCAGAACTATGTCAAACTCATTAAGGTCACCAGGACTTCATTTAAGGCATGATGGTTCATAAATTACAAGCTTTGAGAAGCACTCAGCATTTGTGTAAATAAATAAAGGGCAATATGCTGATCTCTATGCTTAGAAACATGCTTCATAATTTACAGTTTTTACAGGTCCGTACCATTCATCACTGTTTCTCAACCTTTACTGTCTCAGGACCCAGCACATGTGAAATATGTATAAAAGTGAAACGTTATGTAGCAAGAACTTGAATATTTTGAATTTGAATTTTTGCACCTAACTTTAACCACAAATATATCAGTTGACATCTCATTTCCAATCTGTTATTTTGTAAAAAAGAAAATCAAGGCATCCTTATGACATCTTAAAGCATGATACTCAAAAAAGAGTGTAGGACATTAGATTGTATAAAGAGTTTAAAATAAAATTTACAACGAAAAATAATACCCAGGAAAACTGCTTGTAACTGTCATGAATCGATTGTGTTTTACTAAAGATAATGATGTGTGGCCTCTAAGAGACTCATAAAACAGGCCAAGGCCCTCCCTAGCCTCCTTAGGAAAGGCCTCACCTAAGGCACCATGACCTGAATCCTTTACTGGTGAGCTTTGTCCTACATGGGCCTAAAAGGAGTTTGGGCTTCAATCTTTCAAGATATCTTCAATGTTAAAAAACAAGACAGAATGCAGGGTGATGAACTGTACCTGTAGCTGGCAAGGACAAGACGAAAGCAAAAACTTCAAAATTAAGGTAAATAAGAACTATTTATATAAATGCAAGAAGCACAAAATTGGCAGAAAATACAAAAGAAAGCAAAAAGGTTTGCCTCAAAATAAACTCAAAGCAAGCAAGTCTCAAATTGCTTTCCAATAAACAGAATCCACAAAACGGAAGGAAAAATCCAGAAACCAGAAAGTCAGTAAATAAAGAAGACCAAATTAACAAAAAATACATAATTACAATAACCTTGAAATAATACACCTAGCAATACCTACAGTGTATTTTATGGAAGAAGAGGAATTAGGGTGACTTTGTATAAGCTGCAAGTGACAGTAACTCTTTTTGCCTGAGGATTGTGTGAATCCTTCAGATAATGGGTAAGTTTGTCATACTTTGTAGGTCCTGGCACTCAAAGCAGAGGAAAAATAAGATGCAGGATCTTCTTTTCATAGCTAGCTGTGCATTTGTGGGTTCAGCTCCATCTGACTCCATCCAAACTCTCAAATTATGAAACAGAAATTCTGACAGAAACAATCCTCCAATCCTCCACCTGATTTTGGTCTTGGTATTTTTAACATTTTTTTTTTCTTTCTTCTATATAAGCAAACTTGTAGTTAGAGCCCGTTTTTTATTTTTGCTTTTAAAAAGCCAACTTGTTTCTCTGAATCAGAATATATGTGAAATGACATGGATCTCAATATCCTACCATTTTTCTAGACCCACTGTCCCACTGCAAGGCAATTCTGACATTTAAAAGCTGCACCACTAGCCTACTATTTAAAAACAAATAAGTTCAATTAAACTTAAAAGATCTCATTTGAACACATTCCTTGTTCTGATGCTGAATGAAACCATCAAAGTTTACTGTTCAAAGCTGGGCTAGGGCTAATTGGAATAGACTTTTAAAATAAAATACAGCTCCAACCAGACCCTACATTTCAAGTATCCACCTCCATCGGATTCATAGGTTGGCAATTTCCTTGCCTTGCCTTAAACTTTACTGCTTTTCTACTTTACTACTTTTCTATTGGGCTTCTTCAGGGTTACATTAAATTCTCCTTTTTAGGTAACATCCATCTGCACCACCCACTTGGTGCTTATTTTGCTTAACTTAAAAAATAAAGCACTATCTGCTATAGTGAAAAAGATAGAAGGTGTCCTGTGTCCTGTACTACTTAAAATCTAAGAAATTAAATTTACATTGTGCCCTATCTTGTTTTAAGTTGAAGGGGTTTGTAATATGATTGTTAGACTGAGTGCTTTGCACCTGACTATAGTGGGTTTGCTTTGTTAAGATGAGTAAAATATAAAACAGTTTGCAAATTGTAATGTTTATAGTGCCTTTCAACAAAATTAGAATTCACAAAAGGAATTAAAAAATTTAAATTCATGGGAAACAGTAAATACAGACATCAAAGACAGCTGAAGTTCTTCTTTAAAAGTAATAGGCACAGATTTTAGTGAGAATGCCAATTTAGACTAATTAATCTTAATTTGCTTCTCCAATACCACTACTACAGCTTCTTCTTCTAGTTTAATTGTTGTATTTTCCTTTTTTTCCTCTGTGTGTTTGTGTGTGTGTGTGTGTGCGTGAGTGGTGTGTGCATTGAAACAGCAGTTCACAAAGCTGGCTGTTTATCTGCTCTTCTAAAATTGGCTTTTGAACTTCTTAAAGTGCAGGGTGTTGAATAAGAAGCTTTAATAAGAATACGCTCTAAAGTATTGCATATCATTTACAATGGAAAAGCTCAGATGCCCTCACAGAAAATAACTCCGTCCTTTGTCTAGAGTTGTATTTAAGGCAGTGCAGGTAGGGATTCATAACATGCTCCTGGGAACTAAGTATTGACAAGCATGTGCTGGCAAGCAAGATCAAGCTTGCTAAATTAGCACAGTTCAAGTTCCTACATTGGTATTGCAACCCAGGCATGAAGCCATTATCTCAACAAGTTAAATTGAAACACGTTCCTCCTGCATCCTTTAAATCCCTCTCTACTGAAGAAATAGTTAGAAACGCTACCAGTTCAAGTTGTTTTGAACGCACTGGATAGTGAAGATTAATTTCAGCAACAAAATGGTTCCACATCTTAATCCGTTAATACCCATTGATAGGAATTAGACTTAACCTGTTGAATGTAGTTGCTAACATCATCAAAAGGAGTAAAGGAGGAAAAAAAAGAACAAAGTGAGGTAACCTTTATTAATGAAAGGCAGTTGCAAAAGGAAAAATTCTTCCTGGAAAACCATTAAAGTCATGCAAAAAATTATTTGAGCGTATAAAATGGAGTGCATTTGAATTGGCTTACTGCCTGTCAAAAAAACACCCCAAATTTGTACTAATGTGAGACTCTCTGGTTCAGTCACCATGCGCTATGTCTATCTGCTGCCAAAGCCATCTTTCTCAGCATCATCTGCAGGCTCTGCATATCTGACCAGTTTTCTTTTTTTTTTTTTTTTGGTCTAATTTCCTTCACGTCTCTGCCCATTTCCATCCATTCATGTTTTGAACTTGCTTATTCCCTTATAGGGTCATAAAAAGGTGAAGCCCAACTCGGTAGCATGAAGAGAAAGGCAAGAACCAACATGAGAGTGCAGGTCAGTCACTCGCATGGCCACATTTGCACAGACTGAGTCAATCAACTTAACCTGTACATCTATGGGAGTGCCAGGAGAAACCCGCAGAGAGAACATGCAAAATCCACACAAATAGACTTTACTGCTAATCACTGTACCCCTTCAGGCATCCAGAAACACATTTTAAATAGTAAGACATACTGTAGATACTCGCATATAAGTCAGGTCTTGAAACACGAAAAATCAATCATAAAATCAGACCCCGACTTATATGGCCGTTCAAAAATGCAACGCTTAATTTTGGTTTTTTTTACATTACCTTGCCTCTTGCAGTCTCGCATCAGTTTCTCAGATGCATCTAATTTTGTTGCAGCAGCGCAGTTACCAATTTCTTTTGCTACTTCAACTACTTTTAATTTAAAACCAGCTTAGGCTTAGGGGTTAGGGTTATTTTCTTCTGATCGAATGCTCCATCATAGATAAGGGATGCTCTTACGATAAAGGTGTATGAGGGTGTGAGATACAAAAACACAAAACAGTGCAAACGTCGCTTCAGAATAGTTCGGATACTACCAAGTGGTCACGTAGGGGCAATACATAGAAAACAAAAGGCAGTGTGGTTTGTGGGCGTTAACATATTGTAAACTCTTGTATTGTAAACTCTTGGACCAATGGCGTGAGTTTTCCGCATTCGACTTATACGACCAACATTATATAATATCAGAAATTATGCAGTAAAATCAAGTCCTGACTTATCCGTGGGAGAACTTAAACACGAGGATATACTGTATATTAAAAACACTGTATAGTCTTATCCTGACTCGTGCTGTTCATCCTGTGTGCACACAATATTCTGAAACAGGATTTATTCAAGAACCAATGTTATGTAATAACTCAAACTAAATTATTTGTTTAAAACAGGCCATTTTGCCAGGAAGTAAAATAAGGTTTCTATTAAAATGCATGTTCTTATAATATAAAAAATATGAACAAAACTGCTTTGTGCCTGTAAAGCCCCTTTGGATTTGGATTCTTTTTACTATGTGAATAAGCATTATAAAAATAACATGTATTCATTGCTTATATCTCACTTTTCAGTAAAAACATGCTGAAAAACAAAATGTGACAAACAACTACTGACCTGAAAATAAAAAAACAAAGCTTGAAATGTAAATTAGAGGCAGTTTTGATTCCACATTTTATATAAGATGAAAATATCGGAGGCCATGACCACCTGCTGCTGATCGTGTCCCTTGATATCAGGTTACTTGAGTAGAAATCTCAGAGGATGGCAAGTTCTGACTTTCTAGCACAGTTTCACATTTTTAAAGTATGATGAGCTTGACAGGCAATAATGTAGATCCTGACAGAGGTGGTGCTTTACACGTATGATGAGTTCAGCAACAATCTTGGACCTTTTTTTATTTTTTTCTGTCCTGTCATGGTACATAAAACACGACATATGAGACAGACAAGGCTCGTTTCCATTTGTGAGGTCCAAAGCACCCGCATTCCCTGTTCCTTGTAGCTGCTCATTGATTCTCAATTCTCGCACCCATGAGCCCACCTCTACAACTTGACTTTTAGTCACAGACTGGTTGTACTGAGTCGCTGGGGATGTCACACTACAGTCACAGCAGCATACTGCCACTGCCTCCGACAATCTTCACAGGCCCACACTGCAAAAAATGCATATGCCAAAACTAGACAAAAAAAAAATTGAAATGGGAGTTGTTTTGCTTTTATTTAGCAAAAAAAAGAGAAAGTGCCGATAGAATAAGGAAAATTTACATGACAAGATTTCTTAAAGTAAGCTAAATAATTGTAAATATAAATGTTTTCATAAGTCAATCATTCTTACAAAAAAGAAGACAAGATTTAATGTCATGATATAAGTACTTTCCATTTGCTTAGATTTCATTTTTTGCAGTCCATAATTCGGAGACAGACTGTGCAGCTGTGAAGCTTCAGTGCTGACCACTAGGCCTCCACACCACCAAACATTAAATGCAGAAAGAAGAAAATAAAGTAGAGTTTAGTTTAACGTAGATATTGGCTGAAAACAAACAACACAGCAGTCCTCTAAAACTGTATTTTCACATCGCCCTGACATATGCTGACTACAGAGGCAAGATCAAGTATGTGAACCCTTTGGAATGACCTGGTTTGCTGCATTAACTGGTCATAAAATGTGATCTGATCTTCATCTAAGTCGCAAATAGTGACAATCACAATATGATTATGCTAATAACACACAACAATTATTATCTTTAATAAAACACACCCAAGTGAATTCTTGGATTTAATCATTGGTCAAACCTTGTTTGGCAGCTATAACCTCTAATAAACAATTCTGGTAGCTGCAAAACATTCAGGAGGAATTTTGGACCATTTACCATTTTAGAACTGCTTCAGCTCAGCCATATTCTCAGGATGTCTGGTTTCAGTGGCTCTTTCCAGGTCATTCCACAGCATCTTTAGTGGGTTAAGGTTCTGGGCCACTCCAAATGGCAGATTTTCTTTTTTGAAGCCATTCTGTAGTAGATTTACTTCAGTGTTTGGGGTTATTGCCTTGCTGTATCACCCAACTTGTACTGAGATTCAGCCACCCTGACACTATGCTGTAGGATACCATGATAAACCTGGGAATTCATTTGCTCTTTGATGATGGCAAGCTGTCCAGGTCCCAAGGCAGCAAAACAACCCCCAAATCATGATGCTTCCTCCACCATACTTCATCATTAGGATGATGCTTTCATGTGGGTATGCAGTGCCCTCTTAACGGCAAAGTATTCTTCCTGAACAATTTAGCCTTAGCTTCATCATCTAGAGAATATTTACCCAACTATCATTATGGAGTGTCATTTGGCAAATTTCAGACATGCAGCAAAGAGCAGCGGTTCCTCCTTTGTCTCCTGTTATGGACACCATTCCTGTTCATTGCTTTGTGTATCGTAGACTCATGATTAGAGATGTTAACCTGTTCCAATGATTCATTCAAGCCTTTAGCTATTACTGTAATGTTCTTTTCTACTTCACTGAACATTCAGTGTTTTGCCATTCAAGTCATCTAGAGAGAAAAGTCATAGTACAAAATTTGTTTCACTGTGCACTACCGGATATTACCTTGTAACCCTTTCCAGCTTTAGGCAAATCAACAATTTTTGACGCAGCTCTTCTGAGATCCCTTTTTTGCAAAACATACTTCACTTCAGTTGACGCTTCTTGTGAACAGCAAACTCAAAATGTTTGAGTCTTTTTTAATAGGTCAAAGTAGCTCTAAACCACACCCCCAATCTCCTTTGACTGACTGGACTCCAGGTTTTCTGACTCCTGACTCCAATTACCTTTATTGAAGTCCTCAGCCTAGGGCTTCACATACTTTTTCCTACTTACACCTGTGAATGTTTGAATGATGTATTCAATGTGTACAAGAACAATGCAATAATTTGTATGTTATTATCTAAATCAGACTGTTTTTGTTCATTATTGTAACTTAGATGAAGATCAGACCATATTTTAAGAGAAACATATGTATAAATGGAGTTTTTTCCAAAGGGTTCACTTGCCACTGTATATCCTGAAAGACACTTGGCAGAGTTTAATGGTTGCCTTAAATTCCATTGAATGATTTATACACTACTGCATAAAATAGCAAAAAATAATAAATAAGGTTAATATTTCACCTGCAATTAAAGGTTCCTTTTTGAAAATATCATATTAGTGATTGAAATAGTCTATTTGCCTCAACTTTATTTTGGTGTTGTTAAATATAATGCAAATGTCACATGTGCTTTGTCAGCACCGAATTTCTTGTCCTCCATTATGACTTGTAGGAATCCTGTTTTGGTAATGTCTTGGGCAAGACAGCTAAGGTTAAATCGAAGATATCTGCATAAGAAAAGTGTTAATAAAGACTACATTATACATTGCATGGCCAAGCTTTTAATGTCATCATATGTGACATGTTACAAAAATAGTAAAATGGTTCATCAAAGCTGAAAATTGCTGCTAAAAGGCCTGTCTGTAATTTGCTGTCCAGTTTTTTTTTTTCTTCTTCTTCTTTTTCAGACACTTATTTGAAGCTGGCCAGTTTAAAAATAATAATGCAATATAGTCTCTTTTTTTGCAATCCATTACTAATTAAATGAGTCAAATATTTCTGTCCTCCATGAGGAGAGTGCTTTGGTGCATGTTTAGGGCCGCTGCCTCATTGTTGTAGGAAACTGGGCTTGAATCCCAGTCCATTCACAGTTGTGTGGAGTTTGCACACTTGGGGTTTTCTGATTACACCAATATTCCTCCCACATCCCAGATATATGCATGTTAAGTGAGTTGGTGAATTTGAATTGAGATGGTGTGTGTGAACTGGGTTGCAAATGATTCTGCCTTATGATGGACTGGTGCCACATCTAGGGTCGATTCCTGCCTTTTATCCAATGCTGGCGGGATAGCCTATGGTGTCCCATGACCCTAAAATTAGATTAAAAAGATTCAGAAAGTGAATGGACGATTGCCTAAGGGATTCTTCTGTATTCTTTTTTTTTATTGTGTGGAGTTGAGCTCTTTGTGTTAATTAATTATTGACATCTATATATATTTAACTGCTCACTGTCCTCCCTTCTGTCTCACCCCATTTCTTAGAAACTTTGCATCATGGAGAAGTCAGTAAATGCAGAAAGCTTTTCTTCTTTATGAAATTGCCTCAGGGAAAGTATTTTTGTTCTTTGAAGAAATTCTCACTGGCTACCTAAAAAAAAAAAAAAAAAATCTTCTGAACCACACATACACCCTCCAGTCTGAGGAGGCGGCATACATTTTTGTATTTCCAGGGCACACTGTCACAATGGATAATTTATACAATAAAAATAAAATCACACTCCATCTGAGCAGGAAAGAGGCAAATGATGGCACGTCTCTTAAGCCTAATCTTCTGATCAGGGCACTGGGAATTCAATTTAGTTTGGAGGTGGGTAGTAGAAATCTGTTCAGCTTTCATTACTATGTACTCTTTAAAAATGTAATTCAATTGGTCTGAGGCTGGTATCTGCATAGCAACTCTGCAGCAGTTTGCAGGTGAGTGTGTAAAGATTTCTATGTGCCTGACCATTAGTCTTAGGTTAATTAGGGTTAAACATAACTTTCAACAACATAATGAGAAAACGTGAATTAAGTTGTTCTTTAATGTCACATTTGCTGTCTTGTATGTCCATTATTATTCATGTTCTTAACACGCACAACAGAAAACACTCCAGTTTTTGCAGTTTAGTTCACTATGATTCCCAGAAATGTGGGGAAACTACACAAAACTACTAGTATTGTGACCGGGGGAGCCAGCGATACGCCATCTCTAATAGCAGTAGCACAAGGACAGCTCTGTAGCTGCTCTGCTGCATCTGGTAAACAGTACACCAAAGCCAAAGTAATTGGCTGTCCTCTGCACAATGTTAAGAACATTTAACACCGGGCTTTAACCTGCTCTTCCTTTTACTCTACTGGTCTGCCACAGCAGTGATTCCATGTCATTGGTGTTCTTTTAATCTGAAGATGGAACCTGAAGCAGGATGACTGCCCGTGTCGCAGCTCCTATCTCGTGTGCTTGAGTGCTGAAGTAACAGCTCCTATTCTTGATTCTGAATGCTTTCCCCACGTCATTTTTCTTCATTCCAGAATCAACTTTTTCCAGGATTTTTTAATTTTTCTTCAAGCATATACTGACGCCGTTTCTCACTATTTTTTGTTCAGAAGAAAACTTTCAGAAGCGTTAGTTGTATGATGTTGTGCCTACACTGTTGGTGACACTTGCCGAGGACATTTCACAACAGATTGTCTCTTTCTTTTTGGTCTAACAAGAAAGAAACTGTTGTTGTAGGGTTCCTGAGAATCTGCAAAAATGTAGGTGTGGGTTTAAGTATTTTTTGCATTGTATTGTTATCTTTGGTGGCCATTTTTGGTTGAAAAAACGTTTGTTATACTGAAATTTTCATTTCTTTAAAACAAAATTCGTTAAACACGATGCTGTATGAACGTTTGTTCAGGTCAAAAAAAAATTCGTTTTTTTTGAAAATGTTGTTACTTCAGTATTTGCTATAACAAGATTTGACCTGTATCATATCCTGGGGGATTATCAATAAATGGGCTTGAAGGGACTGTGGTTTGATTACAATAAACTTTTCTACCCACCAATAAAGTTCCCACAAAGTTGCTGCTATCTAAAATTTTTTCAAGTCAAGTGATTTTATTGTTGTACCATCCATACACAGTATTGGATACTGTGGCGTGAAATAACATTCCCCAGGACCGCAGTGAAAAATGCACATAAACACAGGACAAGTGCAAGACTGGTAAAGAACTATACAATACTACAATGGATAAATAAATAATTTAAACTAAATAATAGGTAAAGACTGTGGTGTGCTGGCGCCCCGCCCAGGGTTTGTTTCCTGCCTTGCGCCCTGTGTTGGCTGGGATTGGCTCCAGCAGACCCCCGTGACCCTGTAGTTAGGATATAGTGGGTTGGATAATAGGTAAGGAAGTAGTAATAATATGAAATAGATAGCAATAAATAAATAATTAATAAATAATAATAGCAAAACTAACAATAAAAAAACAACAGTAATAACATGTGTAACAAATGTACTACCGGGGCAGATCTGAGGAGTAGCACAGAGTTCAAAGTCTGAACAGCTAAGCAGTAGGAGCTGTGGTTGTAGCTGACAGAACAAGTTCAGATACTACATTTCTTTTTACTTGATGGAAGTGGGACTGTGTGAGGGGTGGGAGTACTCCTTCACAATGCTGTAAGCTTTGTGGATACAACGCTTTGCAAAGATGTCTTCAATAGAGGGTAGACACAATGATCTTTTCTGCAGTGTGCACAATCTGTTGTAGGACCTTACATTCTGAGAACAAATCAGGTATATAACCAAGATAAAAGTCTGTGAGTAACAAATAGATATTTGCATTTTTATACATGGTGTGACTAGGTGCAGGGATAACAGGTCCAACAAGAAATCTTGAGGCACCAACCAGATCATCAATTGAATAAAGACAAGGACAAAGCAAAAACAAAAGAAAAACAAAATGCCCTGTCATTGTATGTCCTATATACTGGAAAACTAAGGCAATTTATTTGCGTGGTGGGTTGGGTAGCACAGTAATTTCTAGCAGAGTTTCATCTGGCAGGTTGCTGGAACCAGTAAGTATCACCTCCTTCTGGGACATCTGGGCATTTTTACGGCGCATGGACAGGAAGGAGTGGGGTCAAATGCCCTCACTGGGCAGCTTTTTTGGCACTTTCAGGAAAGAAGGAGATGACAATGTTAGAAGCAGTGCCCCTTCTCTTCTCAGTGGGTTATTACATACCTCAACTGAGCCTGTAAGGAGGTCCTCTGATGTGCATGCATGACAATATATTATAGTATAGTATAATATGTGAATTTCCCCTTAGGATTAATAAAGCATCTATCTATCTATCTATCTAATATTTTCATGTTGACTTTATCTAGTTCTGAGGCAAAGGGGACTGTGGCCAGTCCTGTAAGGAATCAATTGTGGACAGTGCACCAGTCCCTTATAAGTTTATAGAGTTTAAGCATCATTATATTATATTATATTATATTATATTATATTATATTATATTATATTATATTATATTATATTATGGTGCGGCACGGTGGTGCAGTGGTAGTGCTGCTGCCTCGCAGTTGGGAGAATTTCAGTAAGGAATACTGTACATGGCAGAATAGGAACACCATAAAAAAAGGCTGTTTTCATTGTACACCATTCTGCGTGTTATTTTCAGTTCTTACTGCACCACATTTTAGGTAGTCATTTATAGATTGTAATTTTAAATGTTTACCCTGTCACTTGTACAAATAACCATACCATCTGCCGTTCAAGTAGTACATCAAGAAAAAAAAAAATCACATTTGTTATCAGAATAGAGTATTTTCTACAATGTTTTTATTTTTTTACCTTTGCCTATTCTTACGATCATACCTCATGCTGTCTTTTGCTGCATTGTATAAAGGTTTACATTTGTTTTTTTTTTTGTCTAACTATCTAACTATTCTCTTGCCCAAGCACTGCTGCGTAGGAAGTAGTGTTAGTAAATAATGTCCTTTTAATCCCAGTGTCAAATTCCTGCTTAGAAATGCATATGAAATCTCTTTAAGACAGTTCTGGTTGATCAGTTCTAATAAAGTACTGCTTTATCAGGTAGTTGTTTGAGAACAATGCCATTGTGCTGCTTGCTGAAGGAAAGGTGAGCAGATGACATTTCCAAATGTCAGAATTATCTTAACACTTTTATTATAGTATATTGCGGGGGGAGCGTTTCTCTGTCCAGGCCATTCTAAGGCAATAATTTACACAAAAAATGCCTATTTGAATAAACTGCTAATTATCTAACTAAGTCAATAATGAAAGGCTGCTAATGAGAGCCAGGAGATGTTAGTAGCCTTTTGTGGCCACCTATGGGCAGAATAGTTAAAAAGCAAAGCACAATGTGAAGCAATAGCAAACAATTTAAATATCATGCACAGATAGACTTCTTTAAACATTTATTATACATGTATGATAGCTTGAGGCAATTTCTGTAATAAACATGAATACTTCTTTATATTTCAAGTGCATATATACAGAGAGAAAAAAAAATCAAAATTACACATACTGTATTATATTGCTGTTATACATATTTCCGTTTATTCAGCGCTAGCTAAAAGTCTGTAATCCTGAAGATGACTGAATTCCTGCTGTCTCTAATGTGTGACAGATATCTTTTTTTCCCCTCAAATACATAAGAGCTTCTATAATCATGACATTTGGTATTCTAGCACTAGCATGTGGCTTTTTGATCATTTCTTAGTTGATTCGGATTTTTCAAGGCCACATACCAAAGAAGAGGATTGAAAGGAATTGCAGTGACTTATTGAACATAATCTGTTTTGTATGTGTTATCTTTTACATAATGCCATACAATAGTGGTTTGTCACTCAGGTGTGTGCTACGCCACTGGCAAGCTGACATCTACAGTTTAAAAGGCTGCAGCTGCAGTTATTTTATGAGGTTTAGATGTTAAAACAAATGGATAGGTGTAATGGGTGGCAAAGATCACATTACTCACTTCCACGCTACTGAAAATTTAGGGTCTGATATGCAACATCATCTCTGTGATAACAGGAACAAGTCATTTTAAGCAATGGCTCCTGAGAGAATAAGGGAAAAAAAAAAGCCACTTGGTTAAGTAAATAGCTGAGAAATGACTAGAGAGTCAAGTGATTTTAATTTCTGTTCTCACTTCTAATACAAATAACAAAAGAATGATGCTGGGTTTTTTCACTTCCACACAATGAATCAAAGTGCTTTATGACTGCAGAGAAAAAGTAGTTTAACACTAGAGGCCAGACTCTCATGTGATTCTTTCTGGTTCAGGAATCACGTTTCAAGTTGCATTTTTTTCCCTTGTTGGTCCTCTGATGTGTTGACTTGAAACACACTGCCTAGGGACACCAGCAGCATCTTCTCTGTGTCCTGAACCCCAAATGAATTGCCATAAATTAAAAGAATGCATTGTAAATGTTAGGTTTTTTATTGCTCATATTTTACCAGAGTAAATGGATTTTTGTGGTTCTAATAACAAAGTATAAGCTAAAGGATTTGGATCAATGGGTTCTGCTGTTCATTTCCTGATTTCCAAATGTAAAATTAAACCCTAGTGGATGGCACTCAATTGTATTATCTTTGTATACACAGTAATTTATCTTTTCATAACTACACAACGTGCAATGTGAAATCGTGTTTGCCCCTTCCTAATTTCCACTGTTGTTGCAAATGACTTTAAATACTTTTAGATCTTAAACCTAAATTTAATATATGATAAAGGACACCTATGTGAATAAAGAACACATTTTTTATATTTTACCTCCAATGAAAACAACAACAACAATTTTTTTCTTGTATTGCTCTAAATCACTCAAGGAATGCCTCATTGGGCTTTAACAGGCCCTGTTTTTTGACAGCTCCTCAGCCTTGACTGCCTAAGACGACAAGATAAAACTCCCAAAAACCTTTATAGGAAATAAGAATTTAAGAAATCTTGGGAAGGGCAGTTCAAAAAGAGACCCTCTTCCAGGTAGGTTGGCAATGCAATGGGAGTGAAAAAAATGGGGTAAATACAGCACACAAAACAGAACACAAGCAATCATCACCACAGAGCTAGATGGCCAATCTGTCATTGCCATCACAGAAATACAATACAACAACAGTACAGACTACAAAGCAAAATGCAAGAATAGACTATAACACTCGCTAAGTACAGAACTATCACATGTACAGATACAGATTTGTTCAAATATATCAAAAACAAAGTGGAAACTAATTAACATAAAAAAACAACAATATTTGTCAATCAGCTAATTGTAGAACCACTGCCAGATTGTAAAAAAGGACTCAGACAAGCCAGACCCAGTCAGAGTCCTGGAGACCTCAGCCTCCCTGTTGGCCATTCTACAGCTGAGTCACTGCTGGGCTGGCCAATCAGATGAAGGGACCTTTCTACCTGTTGATTCCTGCACTCCTTTATCTGAGGTGATTTTTCCATAGGCAGGCAAACAACTTGGCAGTAGAGCAGTGGTACCAAGTGTCATATGAGTGTACCAAGAAGAGAACCAGAATTAGAAAGGATTAGTACCATTTTATAAAAATCATATTACTTATAGTGTTGTACTAATGATTAACAGCAGAGATGCACTATTCACAGCTAATCAGCAGCTGTACTCAGGGTAAGCTAAACTGAAGCAGTGAGTCTTCAGCCAGGATTTAAAAGCTAAGACCGAACGGACACCCCTTACAGTAGCAGTCAGGCCATTTCACATTTGTAACTAAAAGCTCAACTTCAGACTGTTATTTTATTAATCCTTGTAATCATAAGCAGACTGGCATATTGAGATCCTAATGTGTGGTGTGTTTTGTAAGTAATGATAAATTCAGATAAGCAAGGATGACCTTGGCCATTTAAGGCTTTATATGTTAAAAGGAGGATTTTAATTTCTGTCCTAAACGTATCTGGCAGCCATTGTAGGGACATAAGAACTGGAGTTATGTGTTTGTATTTTCTTGTTCTTGTAGTAATTCTTGCAGTAGCATTTTGAATTAATTGAAAGCTTTATAGAGAACGATTTGAGCAGCCAGTAAATACAGCATTACAGTAGTCAATCCCACTAGAAATAAATTCATTAATTAATTAATATCCAGCATATTTAGAAAACACCTTAATTTTCCAACATTCCAATGTCCAATGTCATGCAGCACTCATTTTCCAACGCATGACCCAGCTACTGTTCAGCTTCAGCTCATGGATTGAGGAAAATGTTTCTATTCCAGAGTACATTACATAACTCCTTCAATTATGGCCAATCATCCAGGTCTCAAGGCATCAAATCATCACCTAGGCCATCACACCATCACCAGCAGGTTTAACTACTGTTCCAACGTTCTTACTGTGGAGTGCTTGCTTTACACTGGACATAGTGGAACCCATGTTAACCCAAAAGTGCCACACTCTCCAAATAAAGGTATGGAAGTCATTCAAGTGCTTCCTGGCAAATGAGAGTCAAGCATTTGCATCCTTCTTGCTTAGAAGTGGTTTCTGCCTTTCATACTGTGCCCAGTGTCTTCCTGATTATGCATTAATGAACAGTGACGTTTGCCAAGGCCAGAGAAGTCTGTAAGACTTTAGGATCAGTTGTGACTTCTTGAATAATTTTATACTATTCCCTTGGAATAATTATCCCAGTCTGGCTGCATTGGCAAGATTCACCGCTTTTCTAAATGTTTTCCCTTTGAAGATTTTGACTGCCCCTTTGTAGTCCCTTCCAGACTGATAGATATTAAAAACATTTGTGTTCTCTTCAGAAATTTTATTGGCTTGTGCCGTTGTGTGACCACTGAAACTTTGTGCTGGCAACTTAACTCTGAAGGTACCAAAACAAGTTAGGTTTATATTAAAGAGGGCTGCTTATAATCAGATCATTCAGCTGATGCCAACTGTTCCTTGTAAATGGGCTGATTTAACTAGGGGGTAATTATTTTTATATACAAAGCCGGTTGTTGTTGGATAACTCGACTCATTTGATAAACAAGGAAAATATATTAGATATTTAGTATTAGATTTTCATTGAAGATGAAATGTCAAAAAATTGTAATAATTAAACAAATTAGGAAAGAGTAAAAACTATTTTTTTATAGTAGTTCACAACATCTAAACTTTATTTTAATGGTAGTGCTTCCTGTATTTAGTTTAGCTGACAATAGGTTTTCAATTTGTAGTTTTTTTACTAATCAAGTATCACTTGATATATAATAAACAATGCATTAAATGTATTTTGTCAAATAAAGGTGGACAGTAGGTCCCTCAGAGAGTATAGAAATTACTTTTACAAGAGGGATATAATTAAGAAAATAAAAATGTGCAAAATAAAAGGGAAGAAAGTCAACTGCAGAATGCCATAGAAAACAGGCAGTCTTAGAGCTGGCTTTTGAACCTTTGTAAATATTAATTTCCGTGTTATTTTGAGACACAGCAAGCAATTTGAGGAAAGGTAACTGATTGATTGATTGAATGATTGATGCAGTGCCATGATTTAGAGTAGTAAGTGGCGTAAGGATTCCACCTCAATGCTTGCTGTAATGTGTTGTGCTAAATAAACTAATAGCAAATACTAATAATAATAACAGTCAAGTTTATTTATATAGCACCTTTCCTATGCTCAAAGTGCTTCTAAATCTCATTACATGAATATTTTCACAAACTAATAAAATTCTAATATTAGGTTCAGGGTAATTAAATATTATTCCCCTACATTCCCCTCTATCTATCTATCTATCTATCTATCTATCTATCTATCTATCTATCTATCTATCTATCTA
>JANRMT010062857.1:5639295-5658185 GCA_026402145.1 Polypterus bichir lapradei
TATATATATGATGTGTATATATATGTTTATATATGTGTGTGTGTGTGAGTGTATATATACAGTATATATATGCCAGCAACACTCATGACAATGACAAAACAATTATATTGTCAATCATGTTACGTTATTATTAAAATGTTTCCTTTTCTTTTTCATAACTTCTTTAACACACTACTTCTCCGCTGCGAAGCGCGGGTATTCTGCTAGTAAGGATATAATGTCAAAAAGCATAAGGAGTGCAGAATACTGAGAATCGGCTATTAATATCAATAATAATATCATTAAAGACCTTCAAAAGAGCAGATTTACTACTTTGTTGAGTTTTAAAGACTGGAATATGTCTTCAATGCTACTTCTTTTTAAAATGGTCTGGAGTTACAGAAGAACAGCTTTCTTCAGAATCTTAGAGATAAATGGCAAGTCTAAAACTTGAAAGAATTGTAGGATCCAGATTTGGCTTTTTAATCAAAAGCCATACCAAAGCATGTTTCAAATAACCTGGAACACACCCACTGTCATGTCAAAATACTAGGTCAGTTTACAGCTATTACAAATTACTAAGCCAATATTAGACAACATTCATAATACTAGGTCGTCCAACAATGTCAGATGTCTGTTTAAGAAGCCGTTTAAGGTTAGCAATGACTGTCGAGGCTTCTAGTGAAAAATGTGGGTTCAGAAAATGGACACATTAGGCAGGCTGCTCTTTTTATATCTGGTGTTGCAAGCAGTAATGTGTTAACTCCATAATAAATAACATAATATATTATTAGTTAGTACTGAACAGTGTGGCTTCTACTCCCCCTATTGTTATTGACCACCAAATTCTATGCAGTGTATCTCAGGAAAGGACAATTGCAAACAGATACTTACTTAACTTTATTAAAAGTGTTAGTTTAGGATTGTGCTCTGTGTTTGTGTGTGTGTGCGTGTGGCTTTGTTTTACTGGCATTCTTCTACACCTCCTGTGATTGTTTTCTCTGCCAAAGAAGCAGATACAGAAGGTGCTTGCTTTTATTATTGTTATTTCATTTCAGTCTGGGATTTGTTACAACTCTCCTGGCACACATATTTGTATCCCAGAAGTATTGGCATGGGCATTTCATATGAAACAACAGAGCGCTGGTAATAATAACATCGCTTCAATTCTTATACCAACAGGAAATGCCATCAGACCTATCGCCTTAAGAGCGGTATCGGCCGTCGCAAGAGCCTTGCCTGGGTTTCCCATTTTAGCTACAGGTGGAATTGATTCAGCAGAAACTGGCATGCAGTTCCTCCAAGCTGGGGCTTCTGTACTGCAGGTAAGTTAACATTCATGGTTGTTTTCCTTTTAGCTTAGGCAATTTGAATTTGAAGAACCTATTGGCTTTACTCCTTAACAAAAAAACTCATGTTCTTTTTCTATAAAGACATTTGGTTTATAGTTTCTTTCTGCTCAATTACTCATAATGTAGAGCTATCATCAGGCATTTTCTACATTGTAACGACTTTACAGATTCTACAGTTAATTCCTACTCCTGATAGAAAACCTGAAGCAATATGTAGTGTGGCCTAGTGGGTCAGGCACTGGACATAAAACAACAAGGTTGCCACATCCATCCCAATCATACTGTGCTACTTTGAACAAGTCACTTAACCTGTCTGATTGCCATTTGTTATAAAATACACATGTGCAGAATCATTCTTTGTCTGTGTATTTATAAAGCTCTACTAAACAGTGTTTATTTTTGGTATATCCATAATCAGAGTTGATTTCATGACAATCTATACACAATTTTTCTGACTTATAAAATTTAAATGTGACAAAAAAACATTCAAACAATCAATCTAATCGGATTTAATTTCAAATCAGTTCACATAGCAGATCACGTAAGAAAGTGGTACAGATAGCCAAAACAGCACAAAAAGTAGCAAAAAAAAAAAAAAAAAAAAAGCAAAATATATGGAGTTAAAGGTGGATAAAATTAGAAGGCTATGCAGTTAGGAAAAATGTTATGAACTGTTTTCTAGAATCTTATATGCATTTCACATATGAAATGTTCCTCATTGAGCTCCTGCCTTGATTCCTTATTCAACTGTTTTTCTATAATTATCCCAAATGAAGATCAGTTCCCATGATATCAAGAATTACAGACTAGGAAATCAGTCCTAACTGGCTCAAAAATGTCAGACTGACGCAAATTTAGTCCTACTCTTAAGCGTAGAAGTAATAGCATTTTATTGATTTTTCTTTTAATTTAGGAATCTACTCCTAACTTAACCAGGATTCAAGCGAGCATCATAAGTCTTCATAAGTGCCATTTTGTGGCTTAGTGTGTCGTAAAATGGTGGCATCATTCATTCTCAAATGTGAGCTCCTTCCATTCGCTGGCAGTAGATGTAAGACATTTCATAACTACTTCTCACGTCCTACTGTGGGGTAGGACAAATTCTTATCCTAGATAGATAGATTAGATAGATAGATAGATAGATACTTTATTAATCCCAAAGGGAAATATTTAGTGCAATTCCTAGGAGTATTTCTGAGACATTTAATTTGCTTGGGCACAGATCACATTTTAGAAGAAATCCAGAAATTTCAAAGGGGTTTGCATTCTTTTTTCTAATGACAATCAGTGTCTATCAGTGGCACAAGGAGGGCAATGGTTTTGCTGCTGCCTCCTAGCTCCATAAAGATAGGGCTCAAATACTTTATTGAGTTTACCCTTTCTCATGTCTGTATGGATTTAACTACTGAGTTTGTTGTTTCCTCCCCTAACTCAAAGATATTCATGTCTGATTCATTTAGTGACTCTGACACGGGTCTACCATGAATAAACTGTGGATGTGAGTAAAAGTGAATGGACCGGCACCCTGATGCTGCCAGGTTAGATTCCCCATGTTTCCTAAACAGGTCTGAACAGCTAAATGTGTATGGACTTCCAACCACTCCAAATAAATTAAACTGTGAAGTCCAAGGCCCCTGGATGTCCAGACTCTCCCAGAACAATAGCATATTATCCACCAGAAAAAACTGACAAGTGCTGTGTGCATCTGGTGGTGTTGTAGCAAGTACAGCCATTATGAATGCCTTTTTATGATTTAAATTGTTGAAGAGAAATATATATGACAAGGATTGAGAGATCGAATGAGCACTTAGATTTCACTACATTGTGGACTATATGCGTTCCTCAAACTGAGAATAAAATCCTAACAGCCCAGAATTGTATGAAAAGAACATTTTTTTTTATATTTTAAGTAGTTTTTCGTATCCTATACCACAATCTCTTCAATGAAAACCTACAGTGTTCAACTGGAAAAATCCTAATCCACCCACTCCTCAAGACAGTAGGAAAGCAATGTTGTATATAAATACAGGTTGAAAAAAACTTCTCTTTTTGAGGATCTGTTCAGAACTTTTTCAGAAGATTGCCAGAACTCTTTAATGTTATATTAGAGCAAACATGCTAAGCCTGTACTCAACCTCTTATTTCATTAGCTGCTTCATTGTTTATAGAGAACCATTTTAGACCGGACACTTTAGTCATATAGCTCTCTTTCTCTGGTCAGTGTTGAAATGTTGAATTTCAAGGACTGTCTTTGGAGCATATTGTGCTTGCTATTTTATTTTTTAATTGAGTTATGTAGTGTTATAATTTATTTCTAAGCAAAAGGATTTATTCGAAATAGGAAAGGATAAGCACATGTAATGGAAATAAGAAAAACATTTACCTTGTCATTAGGGCCATCTCATACATTGTAAGTTATCATTTCTGTTATGTGATGTGGTTGATACACCTTCCACATCAGCAGTATGAAACGCTATCCTCACCTCCATCTACAAGCTACAGGTGCCTCTGCAGTTCTGAGTCCCTGCTTTTATGTTACAGACTTCCCTACTACTAATATCCGAGGGAACAGGAGTGCTATACTCCTATTAAATTGCACTGCGTCATCATTGCCATAATGCTGCTTATGTACCGCTGAAATAATAATTTCCAGGGCATTCCCTACAAGTACAAGAGGTGCCACACCCTAGTTGTCATCATTCCATTCTGCTGGAAAAAAAAATATGTTGCTTCCACCAGACTTCCATTTATTTTCAGTGTCTTCTAAAGCTGTATCCCTTCTCTTTAGAGCCCTCGACACCCACTATCCTGCCTCTGTCCTGGCTCCACATTAAGATATATATATACATATATTGTGGTCCCCGGCCGGGGCTGGGGCCCGGCCGGGACGCCAAGGAGGACCAGAGGAGGACTTGTGCCTCCTCCAGACCATGAGGGGGCGTCCGTCCTGGTTATGTTAGGGGCCTTGGGTACAGGGCATGGAAGCCCAGCCCTGTAGGGACCCGTGGCCACTGCCAGGCGGCGCCCCGATGCCGGAATATCCCGTGTGGGACCCGGTCGGGGGTGGAGCCCGGCCGGGACGCCCAGGAGGACCGGAGGAGGGCTTGTGCCTCCTCCAGACCGTGAGGGGGCGTCCGACCTGGTTATTTAGGGGGCCTCGGGTAAAGGGCTTGGAAGCCCAGCCCTGTAGGGACCCGTGGCCACCGCCAGGCAGCGCCCCAATGCCTGCATATCCCTGGAGCCCAGCACTTCCGCCACACCAGGAAGTGCTGGGGGGAAGACGACAGGGGACACCCGGACGGCTTCCGAGTGCACAGCCGGCACTTCCGCCACACTGGGGTGTGGCTAGGACTGATTGCCGGGAAGCAGCTGGAGCCCATCCGGGTTCCCATATAAGGGGCCTCCTCCCTCCAGTCATTAGCGGAAGTCGGGTGGAAGAGGACGGAGCTGGAGAGAGGACTGGAGACGGCCAGGAAGGCAGTGGAACTGTGAGGCCTGGACATTGGGGGAATCGGTGCAAGAGGCACTGGGGGTGCACGTGAGCACAGTTTTTAAATATTGTAAATAAACATGTGTGTGGTGGAACCAACGATGTCTGTCTGCCTGTGTCCGGGTTCAAGTTCACAATATATATATATATAAAGGTTCCAAAATAGTTTCCAACACCTTCTGTCTTTAAGTCAAAATTAACTGGAAATGTCTGCAACGTTTACATAGACAATTGAAAATGTTTTGTTTGCTAATGCAGCACTGCAGAGCAATCTATTTCAATGCACATGAGCTGTTACCCTTCAAAATGGTATTGTGTGGTGATGTGCCTCTTGAACTAAAAGCTGTTGAAGGAGATTAGGTCGAAAATTGAGGAATTTAGCAAATAAAACTAGTTACTGTAAGAGTGTGTTGAAACAACATGACAATAAATTACTAACAAAATTGTGTTGCAGGCTTTCTGGGAAATTTTCATAGTTAGCTTATTATTCAAATAAACATTTTACTTGATCTTAGATTTTATATGCAACAAACATGTAGCTGCAAGCAGAACAAGAAAGTAGTAAGACCCAAATTTAGTTATGAGGCACAGTTGTTGTTGGAACTTTATTGCAAAGATTAAACATAAAAGTGGAAGGTGTAGGCTTTATGGAGAAAATTTTTGTATCCAATCACACAGAAAGAAAAAGGTAAACATGTTTAAACCCAAAAATTGGACTTGCAGCCACTGCTATTCTGTCAATCAGTCTACACAGTCATTAGACATTTTCAGAAGCAAACTCCCTAGGGATAGTGGGTTTATTTTCCTCCCTTCACTCAAATGAACTCACAGTTCTTATTCTGCTGATGTTCTACCTTCCTTGATATTTCCCTTTGAGCAATTAAAATTAAAAGCATCATGTGTAACACCAATGGATGATGTGTTTTTATGTTTTTAATTTCTTCTTCACTGTGCATGTCATGCCTTTGTCCTTCATTGAGTTTTCCTTAATAGCTGAGTGTAAATGCCCATGTTGTTGTAGCTGTAAAATTCTATTCATAAAATGCTGTATGATTGATAATAATTCTCTCTTTTCCCCACACAAAGGACCCCCTATTACCTCCACAAGCAATGCCACTGAACACTGGTATCCTGGTGTGAATCACTGTCTGTCTCCTCCACTTCACTACATGGGGTTAAGACAATAACATAAATCTGAAACACTAACACTCCAGTTATTTCTGTTGGGTAGAAACAACTATAAACACTTAAAATGACATGACATTGTATTTCATACAACTTAGAATACAGAGTACACACCCAGAATGAATATGACATAAAGAAATGAGAACATGCAAGATGGTACATTGAGAACAGAGAAAGGTCACGGGTAAAAAGCACAGCACAGTGCCTTCTGGCAGGCTGACACTTTTGCCATTATATCAGGAACTTACCACACTTTTTGCAGAACTGCATCATGCTTTATAAGCCTGGGCAGAACATAGCCATTGGTGAGCACTTATTCCTTATGAAATTTCAATCAGTACAAGTCAGGCAAACCTGATAAGTCTGGCATCAAATTGTGAATAGCTGCTGGAGTAAATTACAAATATATACAAAACACTATTCCCTTTTTGAAGAAACATCCCACTTGATTACCAGAGAAAGACAGTGACTGTGGAGATGTGACTCATTTGATTATTTCACAGGAATAGGAGAAATATCACCACTGACAATATTTTCACATTACTTTCCATGGCAAAAAAGCTGCATGCCAAAAAGACAAACATCCTCTGTACAAATGTAAACAAAATGAAACAAAAGCCGTCACCCTGCTATGAAAGGCAATGTAAGAGAGAGTCAAGATGGCAGCCATCAATAAAGTGCAGATGCAGTGTGTCGGATATGAGGATGCACACACACTGGAACCAAAGTGAATCAAGTGCCACCATTTTGTCTATGGGTGTTGCTCACAATAGACTTCAAAAATCTGAGCAGACTGCTGATACGGGAAGTTATATAATCAGTTTCTCAAGTTGCTTAATTCTGTGAAATATGTAAGTATGGCAATATTTTTTAAACTATGTTTGAAGAAAAATTATATCTTATACTTTATTTGTTATTTTATGTACCCAGCTGGAATACTAAAGCAGGTTTATGATGAGTGGCAGCTCGGCTTTTGGAAAGCATCCCATCAGATCCCGCTCACTCTTTGCAGAATGACACCATGGCAGGCAGAAAGATGCACAAACAATAAAACAAAAAATACGTAAAGGGTGTAAGTTTTGCACGTAAGAGCTGCTCACAAAAGATGCCAAGAATCTGTGCTGACTGCTGATGAGGACTGTTTTGTAATAAGCCTACATACGTCTTGCTGTTTATAAGTATTTACATATAGTTTTCACAGAGCTATGCAAATAGGGCTTCAAATTTTAAACCATTTTCACAGATTTTTCCATTTAATTTCTTATTTTATGTGCCCAGCTGATTGGAATGTGTCATTTTGCCTTTGACAAATATTGAACCGGAACGAGTTTTCTGCCAAGCAGCAATGTGACCCTGGAACTTTTCTTTTTATTACTAAAAGTGTACGGTAATATTTTAAGTGAAAATATATGCAGGTGTTAACTCCATCTGTTTTAGCCTATTTATGGTTTTTGGGAGTAGGGCAGTAGAGATTCTTTATTAGCAAGCCAAGTTAATGGGCCATTAGTGAGAAGAAAAAGATTCAGATGCTATTTATAGTAGCCTCATCAATTATAGTACATTGAAATGCATAGTGGTTTTAGTGTTAAATCAACATTAAAAGTTAGGCTTCTCACTGTCTAGTGTTCAACTGGCCTTCATTAAGAAAGTGGATGAAGGAGTATGATTTCAGTAAAAAGCTATACATAAAAGCATTATTTTTCAGGAAGTGTACAGTGGTAAAATAAAATGATAAAGCTTCCTTATCTTTTTTCTGCTAAGGTAATTAAATGGGTATATACTGTACAGTTAGGTCCATAAATATTTGGACAGAGACAACTTTTTTCTAATTTTTGGTTCTGTACATTACCACAATGAATTTTAAACGAAACAACTCAGATGCAGTTGAAGTGCAGATTTTCAGCTTTAATTCAGTGGGTTGAACAAAAAGATTGCATAAAAATGTGAGGGAACTAAAGCATTTTTTAACACAATCCCTTCGTTTCAGGGGCTCAAAAGTAATTGGACAATTGACTCAAAGGCTATTTCATGGGCAGGTGTGGGCAAGTCCGTTGTTATGTCATTATCAATTAAGCAGATAAAAGGCCTGGAGATGATTTGAGGTGTTGTGCTTGCATGTGGAAAATTTTGCTGTGAACATACAACATGCGGTCAAAGGAGCTCTCCATGCAGGTGAAAGAAACCATCCTTAAGCTGCAAAAACAGAAAAAACCCATCTGAGAAATTGCTACAATATTACGAGTGGCAAAATCTACAGTTTGGTACATCCTGAGAAAGAAAGCAAGCACTGGTGAACTCAGCAACGCAAAAAGACCGGGACGTCCACGGAAGACAACAGTGGTGGATGATCGCAGAATCATTTCTATGGTGAAGAGAAACCCTTTCACATCAGCCAACCAAGTAAACAACACTCTCCAGGGGTAGGCGTATCGATATCCAAGTCTACCATAAAGAGAAGACTGCATGAAAGTAAATACAGAGGGTGCACTGCAAGGTGCAAGCCACTCATAAGCCTCAAAAATAGAAAGGCTAGATTGGACTTTGCTAAAGAACATCTAAAAAAGCCAGCACAGTTCTGGAAAAACATTCTTTGGACAGATGAAACCAAGATCAGCCTCTATCAGGATGATGGCAAGAAAAAAGTATGGAGAAGGCGTGGAACAGCTCATTATCCAAAGCATACCACATCATCTGTAAAACACAGTGGAGGCAGTGTGATGGCTTGGGCGTGCATGGCTGCCAGTGGCACTGGGACACTAGTGTTTATTGATGATGTGACACAGGACAGAAGCAGCCGAATGAATTCTGAGGTGTTCAGAGATATACTGTCTGCTCAAATCCAGCTAAATGCAGTCAAACTGATTGGGTGGCATTTCATAATACAGATGGACAATGACCCAAAACATGCAGCCAAAGCAACCCAGGAGTTTATTAAAGCAAAGAAGTGGAAAATTCTTGAATGGCCAAGTCAGTCACCCTGATCTTAACCCAACTGAGCATGCATTTCACTTGTTGAAGACTAAACTTCAGACAGAAAGGCCCACAAACAAACAACAACTGAAAGCCGCTGCAGTAAAGGCCTGGCAGAGCATTAAAAAGGAGGAAACCCAGCATCTGGTGATGTCCATGAGTTCAAGGCTGTCATTGCCAGCAAAGGGTTTTCAACCAAGTATTAGAAATGAACATTTTATTTCCAGTTATTTAATTTGTCCAATTACTTTTGAGCCCCTGAAATAAAGGGATTGTGTTAAAAAAATGCTTTAGTTGCCTCACATTTTTATGCAATCTTTTTGTTCAACCCACTGAACTAAAGCTGAAAATCTGCACTTCCACTGCATCTGAGTTGTTTCATTTAAAATTCATTGTGGTAATGTACAGATCCAAAATTAGAAAAAAGTTGTCTCTGTCCAAATATTTATGGACCTAACTGTACTATCATATCAAACTCTCTATTATTTTATCTGTTTTTACAAACCTAGTGTAATATGTTTCATCTCTCCATAATGGAATACTCTCCCGAAAAATGATATTTTGTATATGTTTCTTGTCCCGTGTAGTTTGTAGTCTCGGCCAAGAAATATTTTTAACCTCATGTTTTTATTCAAAATGGAGATAACAAATGTTCGGATATAACAGGGTCTCTGGGCAACAGCAAACAATAAAAAAGTCACATTATCAGTGTCACATAATCTATATGTCAGGTTATTCAGTTGTATGCTCACAACCACCCAAACACACATATTTTTATTAAAATATTGTAAAATAAACCATTCATGGAAAATGTTCTTGTGAATGACAATGGAATGTCCGCAGATTGCAACCAAGTATTTGAATTGAAGACCCACCTCCTCACCTCATTTACTGAACAGGAGTCCAGCCGAGTAACAGCTTTTTCATTGGCTAACATTATGCTTCATGTGCTATCAACAAAAAGTGTGCACTGATGAAACATACAAAAACTAAAGATTAGAAATGGAGGAAAAACAAGTGAACACATTATTAGGAAGAGAATATGCCTCATACTTGTGCATATCCAAGATGGTTCAACAAGCAGAAGGTCAATTCACCTCTGCATTTTCACAGGCTACTGCAAAATAATCCTGAGGTACCATGAATATTAATATAGTGATATAATTTAACATAAATATTTTTCAGTAAGGGTGGCGTGATAGCGCTGTCACATTACAACAAGGAAGCTCGGGTTCACCTCCAAGGTCCACCCTGCATGGAGTTTGGATGTTCTCCCCATGTCTGTGTTGGTTTCTTACAGGTGCTCTGATTTCCTCCCACAGTTCAGAAACCTGCAAGTTATGTGGATTGACAGTTGTAAATTGGCTGTAGTGTGAGTGTGTGTATCTGTGTGTCCACCAAGTTCTCACTGTCACGCTGTCCAGAGATTATTCCTGACTTGTGCACAATGCAGCTGGGATAGGCTCAAGCATCCTCATGACCCTGTTTAGGATTAAGTGGGTTTAGACAATGGATGGATTGATGAATGGATGATGGGAGGCAGGGCTACAATTCAAATGCTTATTTGCATCTGAGCTTATTCCATTTTCAGTCACAATAATGTCTTCAATAATAATGATATTTCAGTAAAAATACATGTGTTTGGGATGTTGTGAGCATATGACTGGACAATTTGACTTGTGGATTATTATTTGACACAAGTGAAACGAGATTTTCTCATGGGTGTTTTTGAAATTGTTGTTCACTATTGATGCCTATTATATCAGAAACTTTGTTATCTCTGTTCTGCATTAAATCATGAGATTAATTGGTTTTCTTGGTCATCATCACAAACTACACTGGATAATTAACATAAAAAATAGCATTTTTTGAGTTGAGTATTCCTTTAAACTGTATGTTCTTCACACCCTATCGTAGGCCAACTGTCTGTATATATCAAGACTATTTGTGATGGACCTTCTGATGGGGACCATATTCTCTTATGAGCTTTTAAAGCAGAGTAATCTTCCTACACCGGTATAAAAAATAGATGAATAAACTTCCCAAATTGACTTGAAAATTAATTAAATGTCTGAGTAAATGTTCTCATGACTTACAAGTGGGCACTATAACTATTGGCGTCAATTAAGCTGATTTATGTTTTCTATTAAATAAAGAGGAATTTTTGCATGTTTTGCATTCTTGTTTACAGTGGCACTAGTGAATAGTTGGTCAGTTATGCAAATAAGAG
Source organism: Polypterus bichir lapradei (assembly GCA_026402145.1). Classification (NCBI taxonomy): domain Eukaryota; kingdom Metazoa; phylum Chordata; class Cladistia; order Polypteriformes; family Polypteridae; genus Polypterus; species Polypterus bichir. The sequence continues at coordinate 5,650,502 of JANRMT010062857.1, forward strand.
TTTCATTATACTGTGTACACATGGCCATACAATAACTACTACTACTATCAAAGAAGTGTCACTATCACTACACCATGTCTTCCTTAATGAAAACTCATACATTTAAATGAATTTCTACCTCCCAAGTGTTCAGACTAAATGTTGGAGGGGTGTGTGTGTGTTTGCCCTGCGGTGGAGTGGCACCCTATCCAGGGTTTATTCCTGCCTTGTGTCCTGTGCTAACAGGGATAAGCTCCAGCAGGCCCCCACAACCCTGGGTGGGTTAGAAAATGACTGACTGACATACACCTTAATATTGTTAAGGCCATAACTACTGCATATTAAAATAAAATAATATAAAATTCTACATTTTGAACAAAAGCAAGCTTTAATTTAGGCTATTTTATTACTGCTATTTCAGGAGCAGGTTTTGATAGTAATAAAAGAAATGTTGGCTGGGCTCTTGAAGTCCTTTACTATCCTATAATATATATATATATTTTTTTTGCTTTAGGCAAGGTAAAAAAGAGAAGCCTAGAAAAAGCAAAGCTCTGCTGCATTTTATATGCCATGAGATTCTAGCTGTTCAAGCCCACTGGTTTAGGCAGTGCACTAGAGCAATGCTCCTAAACAGCTTGATTTGAATAGAAATGTGCTCTTTAAAAGATCCTGCAGCTATTCATTTATTTTTCTTGCTACTCAGGTAAACTGTCATTTAGTTTTATTTGCGCAGCCTTTCCAGACGCGTTGTTGCGCTTAAAATAACCATGTTGTGCATTCATCTTACTTGTCAAATTGACCTATAAAAGCAGCCTTGATAGCTGTGAGGGCTACGTGTGTGTGGTGTTAGGGGGTGTAAAGCTCCAGGTGGATAGACCTGAAAAGCAAAGCCATTCTGGACGTGGACAGAGCAGTCCTCATGTAATTGTTAACCTCCAAATGGGCAACGTAGAAACAAAGATAAGCAGAATATTGCAGCCAGGCATTTTGGATGGAGCCTGGAATTATGAAAAATGGTGCACTCCGCGACAGCCACTGACTGCAGTCTCCGCCCTCTGCTTTGATTAGGCAATTTTCAAAGGAAACAAGCAAGAAAGAGTTCTGCATGAAGTGCTACTTCATTTGCTCAAAAAACTCTAAGGAATGTGTGTAAGGGAAGAGGAAAATGTCTCTGTACAATTAGGGGAGGATCAGTTATGACTAATTAGGCAGAGTTTAATTTCCTGTATATGCATTGCTGGCAAATAAATAAATGAATAAAGCTAGCATCCAGATATTAGGGCTTTTAAAATCTTTGTTTAATCATTAAAAAAAACTGCATTCAGAAGACTAATACATTTTATATGCTTTAATTGCTTTCAGGCAGGCTAATGAGGTATTTTTTTCTTAAGGAAATTTCTTTAGAAGATGAAAGTATAAATAGCAAAACACATCCATTTATACTTGTTGCTTACTTGCTTATGCCATGTAAACCTGCAAAAATAATTTTCATAGTGGGCCTGAATTTTTATTCATACTGAGTAAGGTGATTTATATCAAGGTGGGCCATAAATTTACATTTTAAATGATGATGTTCTCTCCCATATCCTAAAGACGTTTTATAGGCTAATTACACAATTATTAAAGGTCCCTGTGTGAATATGATTGTGAGTGCATATGTGAGTGGCACCCAACCCAGGGTTGGCTTTTGCCTTGCTCTGTCGGGGAGGAAGTAATTCCCTCCAGGAGGCGCTCTTATGGAGCACTTTTAGCTACTAGCTGATTCCTTTACGGTGTGCAAACAAACGCCTCCGGGGGTCTTTTCTGCCCACTGCAATATCTGCACAGTATACATTAATTTATTTTTATTTTATTTATTTATGGATTGATTGGCTGTGTTATTTGTCCTGTGTGATTGTGCCCTTGTTTTTTATGTTTCTTCTGCTGTATGCATATCAATTTCCCCCCTGGATTAATAAAATATATCTATCTAATAGGAATGTTATTTTAGAGGATTTTTATCCCTGTTACATTGAAGTATATTTTTTCATTTGTAGCAATCAACTTTTGTTACTTGTACTACTACACTTGCTGAGCAAACAGGCCCTAGGCTAATGTTACTTGATTATGTTGACCTCTTTTGTAAGTTGCTTTGGATAAAAGCATCTGCGAAGCAGATAAATGTAAATGTAAGTTAGGGGGGCTTAAATAATGGCGAAAGGTGAAGTTTTTGTTTGAAACACACGATAAAAGCAAGAAACAATATGTCTGTTTCATGATCACCTTCACAGAAATAAACTGAAATAAGTCTAAAAAGGTCATTTTCCCAGATTTTCAAACAACCTCTGCAATTTCTGTATTTTTTGATGCACTGATTATGAGGCCATAAACCACTGACTATATAGGCAGCTCGCTTTATATATATATTACAAGCAAAATATTTCATTGGTTATGGAAGATGTCCAACATTTCCCAATTTTTTGCTTGTACAGTTTAATTGACTTCTGTGGTAGGTGGTATAGGACTGACCTACGGTAGAGAAACTATTATTGCATACAGGTCACCTTAATATGGCATCCATTGGAATGTCAGTTCTAAGTCAAATTGCACTAATTGTGATGTCACTACTGTAAGTGCCAGAGAGGAAAGACGGGCATCCTGACCAGGATGGAGGATGATTACTTGCCCAGTCATAGTGTGAGGATGGCAGGAGTTGAAACTTGTCCCGGCTGGAACACCTTACATTCTTCATCCTGGCCGGGAGAGAAGTATAATGGATAGACTGGGTGAACGTGAATGCTGGAAGCATTTCATTCTCCCACACTGCATGTGGCAGTATTCCTCCAGACTGGACCCAGATAAGACACTTGCAGAGTGTCATGGGAGCTTGAGTCCATAAGTGCAACACTGTCAGGATCCTTGGGTGCCAACAGAGGGTGCAGCAGGTTGAGGATTGACTGCCCCAGTTTCTACCTGATCCGGAAATACTCTGAATGACCATAGATATGATACCGGAAGCAGTTCCAGGTCTGATTTAAAGAGAAGCCCGTAGCCTCACCTCAGGGAATCAGTCAGGAAGCAGCAGGTGACACTCTTCAGAAGAATGGAAGAAGAGAGAGATGTCTATGCACATCTATTTTGCTTATTGTTGGGATATTTTGGCTGTATTCATACTAAGAAGGTGTTGGAGGAAATAAAATTCTTTAATTTTAAGATCAGAGTTGTATTGGGTGATACTGTGTCTGAGGTTTGGGACTCAGTGGTGCCCCCATGTGGTTACACTTCATAAACTACAGTAGCATTTCAAATCAAAGTGGTCCTCAACTAGTAAACTGCTTCTTAGGGCCTTTAAAGTACTTTGTGTTTTGATGAGGTTCATCTGTGTATCTTTATTTTCTTCTATTAAAGCATTCATGTAGATTTTCAGTTGGGTATAATTGGTTGTGTGTATTTCTGGGTGACTCTGAACTTAATTAAGCAGGTCAGATAAATTACAGATGGACGTGTTTTAGCAAGTCTTTATTTATTCTGCATATTCTGTATTTGCAACAACTATTAACTCCTTATTTACCATTCCCTAGATGTACTGTGCTTAGGTAAAGATATGCAATGCAATATCACATAGCCCAGCTCAGACGATTTGTTGTAGCCATACTGTATACTGTATGTCAAACTGGACTCAGGGATTATTTTCTTTTTTTGTATTTTGTCCTGAACTGAACTCATCCAAAGTGCAGCATCCTGATCTGGGCTTGAGTAAACATCGCGTGTCACAGCTTCATCGCACTACATGACCTGAATTCATTAGCTACTAACAGATTAATGTTCTTTATTATATAGACCGTGGGTGATATTGTTTTGATTGTAGCTTTTCATATAGAAGATAAAAATAGTGTGGGCTCAGAGAACAGAGAAAAAATAGATTTACAACGCAGAGACATAATTAAAAATAGTGACGTTAGCTTCAGAAAACACAAGCCTTCTAAAAATCATTTTTTTCATCGTACAGCCTGTAGACATTACATTTATACTGTAAGCAAAAATTATAACAGATTTAAATTTAGAAAAGCGCACTGCCCGAGGTTTGATTCTGCCTTGCACCCTGTGCTGGCTGGGATTGGCTCCAGCAGACCCCCGTGACCCTGTGTTAGGATATAGCGAGTTGTATCCATCTTTAGGTCTTATACATTTCTGTTTACAATACTTTACATAAGGGAATTATCTGCAATTGTAGCTATTTCCTTTTATGATGTACAATATGACAATGATATGCCTGGAAGTCACCAAAATATATATTTCCTTCTTTTTAGTTTTAAAGATGAAAAGAAATACTGTATACTGCAACTTTCCACTACACACAGTACAGATGCTACTTAGATATTGTACTGAATCAGAATATGGCAGCAGGCAAAAAGAAGAATGGAATCTGTTGGTTCTTCAGATCAAGACAAGACAATTTAGTAGTTTAAACATTTATAGTAGTTAGACCGCCCCTGGGTGCCTTTCTCAGTAGGTGCAAATGGCACCGTCCAGTCCAAGGACACAATGCAAGGATTATACCTTTTGACTGACCACGAGTGTCTGTGTTTCCCACAGGAGGAATTGAAAGAAGTTACTGAGGATGGATTGCTGTGTCCATCTCAATGTGCTGCCACCATGACCCTCACCAAGACAGGGAGTGTGGAATTGCTGTGATATATTCTAGTATGCTATGTGAAGACCTTGCGGCCAAAATACATTTTGTCCATAGATCTCTTATATGGCACCAGCCTGTTGCTAAATCGCTCTCAAGAGTTCATCCTCAGATTATTGCAGGAAAGTGTAGGTAAAACACTCTGGCCCTCTGATTCTTAGTTTAACCCCTTTCATGCATATTAAGTGACTTGACTATAACTGAATTCTTATTCCACTCTTCTGTAACAGCGGTGCTAATCCAAATGCTCCCATAGTGCCCTATCAGGCCGTTCATCGATTCCACTGTACTATTCCGTTCTTTACTTCATCTTTACTTTAGTCTCTAACTGTGCCATGTAAACAAAATATGGTCTACATACTGTTTAATTTGAAAAATGTCCTTGTTTGTGATGAAAAGTACCCTGTAATGGTGTGCTGTATGAATGGCACTATAAAAATAAAATGAATGTACAGTGATCCCTCGCTATATCACGCTTCGACTTTCGCGGCTTCACTCTATCGCAATTTTTTTCTCATACACGCTTACGTCACTACGCATGCGCTTTCTGAGAACTTTTATCTAAGCCCCACGATGGCTCCTAAACGTGCTGCTTTTTCTAAGCCTTCTGACAATAAAACTAAGTGCCGGAGGAAGATGCTTACTATCCAGGAGAAGGTGAAACTCTTGGATATGATTAAAGATGGCAATACCCTACAAAAGCCTCCTCACGCATATGAAAAGACAGCGCCAGCAACTGCCTATCAAGATGTTCTTCAGCCGCGCACCCAGACACCCACTGCCTACTCCTAGTACTTCTTCACTGAAGACAACAACGCACCTGCTGAAGATACTGCACCACCTCTGAAGACTTTCCTACTGAGGTCGTGCCTTCATAGATTAGTGGTTGTGTGCAATTAAATGTACAGTACAAAAATCTACTATATAAAAGCGTTCGGGATTGTCCTTCCGTCCTGTGAGTGCAAAGCGTAGCGATATTCCGCTTATTACAGACTTACTACTTGCGGCTTGAGGTACTAAGTGACGCGATGTGAGCAGAGTTCTGGTGCTCTCATCGTTCCCTTGCTTTTGTGCACGATGCGCTGGAAAAATAGACAAAATTATGTCTCTGGAAATAATTAATGTTGATGGAGTACAAATGCCTCACCGCGTAGTAAATATCAGGGGAGATGGTGCTTGCTTATTCTCATCTATAGCTTATTTAGTGCATGAAACTCCGTCTTTAGCGGTACAGATTCGGGCTGACATTGTACGACTTTGGACAGGCACTTGAGGGGATAAAAAAAAACATAGGTTTTCGGGAGATGTTATGAATGGGCACTTTGATGTCCTCATTCCCTACACTTACATGCCTGATGTACACATGGAGTGCACAAAAATTGAGGATAAAAGTCGGTCGCCTTAAAAGGCGAGTGCGCCTAGTAATATGATATTTGTAACGTCTAATATGTCTTATTTTCTCTTATTTTGTCTAATATATTGGGTAATACGAGTGTAATGGTGACTAAAGGGTGTTATTTCATGTCTAGAGGGCTCTAATAATGTTAAAAAACGTATTTAGAAGGTCGTAAACAGGTTTTCTATACTCTAACTGCGAAAATATTCGATTTATTAATAAAAAATCCTACTTCGCGAAAATTTATTTATCACGGTAGAGTCTGGAATGGATTAACCGTGATAAACGAGGGTTCACTGTAGTGATCAAATTCATGCTACACTTATATATTTGTGTGTCTTTGGCCAATAACTTTACTGTTTCAACTTTTTTTTTCTTACAAGTCAATGTAATGTTTTTACATTTGATCACCAAAACTTCCACTCTTATTGCCTGCCTAATGAATCTTCATTTTCTCCAATCACTTCACCCTACAAATAAAATACCCTGTAAATATGCAAGCAGTAAGGCATTATTACAAGCAAAAGCCCTTCATATTGTTTCACAATCTGGGACTGAAAGTAATGCAGTGTGTAATGAAATGTTGGAGATCAGGACATTGGCAGCTGCAAGAAAACCAGCATCACTGTTTACAGACAGGTATTGTGAGGTTTTTAATTCATGCAATAAAATGGTTGTAGCCGAAGAAGCAGAAATTCATTATATTAAAGTCTTCTCTTAAATATGAAGACAATGTACTGAGGGTGGCACGGTGGCGCAGTGGTAGCGTTGCTACCTTGCAGTTAGGAGACCCGGGTTTGCTTTCCGGGTCCTCCCTGCGTGGAGTTTGCATGTTCTCCCCGTGTCTGCGTGGGTTTCCTCCCACAATCCAAAGACATGCAGGTTAGGTGGATTGACTATCCTAAATTGTGCTTGGTGGGTGTGTTTGTGTGTGTGTCCTGCGGTGGCTTGGCACCCTGCCTAGGATTGGTTCCTGCCTTGTGCCCTGTGTTGGCTGGGATTGGCTCCAGCAGACACCCGTGACCCTGTGTTTGGATTCAGCGGGTTGGAAAATGGATGGATGGATGGCCAATGTACTGAAGTTCAATATGCACAGATTGTGATTTTGTAATATAATACCAAAAAAAAAGTTTAGACAATGGGTGAATTTTTTTCCCTTTTTGACAGCACGTATTTTTCAAAGTGTCTTGCCAGATTTCTTATTCCTATAGTTGGATTTATATTAGTTTACACATTTAGTGTAAAATTACATATTATACACATACAAGTTTGACCTGACACACCTTTAAATGGGACTCAGTGCAAGTAAAATTCTAAAAGAGCCAGAGAACTGGCTGAAATATGGCTATCCAATGAAAATTACATTAACAGACATTTAGACATAAACCCAGCATACAGTATGCAGGCTTGAAAAGAAGAACATGCAAATAATAAATAAGACTTTGTGACCCATACCCTCCAAACCCCATCTCATCAATCCCCCATCGCTTTCATCTGTCCTCCCCTTCTTATTTCCTATATACAGTGGTGTGAAAAACTATTTGCCCCCTTCCTGATTTCTTATTCTTTTGCATGTTTGTCACACAACTGGTTTCTGATCATCAAACACATGTAACCATTAGTCAAATATAACACAA
>JANRMT010062857.1:5672305-5704385 GCA_026402145.1 Polypterus bichir lapradei
TCTATCTATCTATCTATCTATCTATCTATCTATCTATCTATCTATCTGTCTGTCTGTCTGTCTGTCTGTCTGTCTGTCTGTCTGTTACCAATTTCTTTCGCTACTTCAACGATGTTTAATTTAAAACCAGCTTCATATTTTCTTCTGATCGAACACTCCATTGTAGATAAGTGATGCTCTTATGATAAAGGTGTATGAGGGTGTGAGATACAAAAAACACAAATCAATGCAAACGTTGCTTCGGAATAGTTCAGGTATTACTGTGTGATCACGTAGGCAAGATACATAGAAAAAAAAGGCAGTGTGCTCCATGGTTACTCTCTCAGGTGGACATTAGCATATCATAATTTCTTGGACCAATAACGTGAATTTACCGTATTCAACTTATACAACTGACATTATAAAATACCAGAAATTATACAGTAAAATCAAGTCCCGACTTATCCGCGGGAGAACTTATCTGCAAGTATATATGGTATCTATCAATCTGTCTTTCTATCTATCTATCATTTTAATCACTGGCTCTGCTTTGGAATGTGCTCTGGGAGATGTTCCCGGTCAGCCACTTGTCCTCCCAGAGATACCAGCAAACTTAAGCTGAAATGTCACTGCAATTGGACCAAAGGAATTATTCTTTTAGCTCAGCTGCCTTATGATGGGAGTGTTGGAGGTACACCATCAGGCTGCTAGAGAGCCTGCCACTCTTCTAATATGTTGCCCTCTAGGTTGTAAAAGGAGTCAGAGATCCTTTATTTACTTTATTGAAGGAGCAACAAATGGTGCCAGGCTTTAAATGATACAAAATCTCTTGATTACTTAGTCTCCTTTAGTTGACAGCCCAGACTTGTACCACTCTCTCCATGTAAGGACGTTGAGCAATTTCTTAATTTGTGACTGCGTAAGACAAGATCTCTCTACTGAAATGTCGTCCATTGAGACATGTGTAGTTCTGGTCACCATATATACAATATATATATATGCATTTGCGCTTAAACCTGTGGTCATAGATCAGTGCATTGGCATCCAACTAGTCTGGTAGCTGAGCTGGAGCTGAACCAGAGGTTCCTTTTGCCAGTTAGCCATTATTTAATTTTCTTACACTTCCCTTTGCATACAACAATTTTTAAGCTGATCAAACACTACCAGGGATGTCCTTTCTAGGAAGAATTATTTTTAAAAAAATCTTCTGTTTACCTAAAAATAGCTTTTCACCAATGTAACAGATCAATATTTTGATGTCTTGGATTTACTATATTCACCTTTGGCCCTCAGATACATTTAAACGCTGCACAAACACACTATCTTGGTGACCTTTGTTGAATACAGAAATGTTTTTATATTTTTTCCAACATGCAGCACAACCTGTAAGATTCTCCTAGACCAGAAGCATGCTGATTCCTGAAATCAAGCAATGGCTTCTTGATCATAGCTTAAGAGACAGAGAACCTGGCCAGAAGCCTGTCAAGGAGGATAGACATAAAGACACGCTGAAAACCAGATGGTACAGCTGAACACAGTTACAGGCTGGAAGCAGTTAAATAAGTGAATATCTGGAGCAACTGTTGCCAGTCTGGTGTTTTTAGATTCAGATTTACCCGTTTCTTCCTTACTTTGTGTGACACAGGTAAAATTTTAGAAGTACTTACGAGTACAGTCTAGGTCTTATTTGTCTTTTATGGAGGCTCTATTTACTATACATGCTCTTGGGTCTCCTGTCCTTGAGTGTAAGTGTTTGTATATTTTCCCAGTTTGCATACTGATCACCTGTCATACACCCCTTTGATAGAATAAAGCTGTGACTGCCTTCTCCATATAACTGACAGTCCTTCTAATAATATGCCTTCCCTTAGCTGCATTTACCTGCAACGTTTTATTTTAGATTTTTTTTAACTGAACTCGTTCTTAAAATCCTTAAATGAGTCTGTTGTCTATCCAGTGAACAATACTTTCAAAAGAATGACTGAAATACTGCGTGAATTTTCCTTGTTCAATAATTGTAGATAAAAAATAGAGCTTGCCATTCAACAAAGTAGTGTGAAATAAATGAGGTTTAAATGTTTTATAGCTGTAATTACCATCTCATTAAAAACATGTCAGAAATTATAGAAGAAAACATCTGTGTAGTTCAGAAGTTTAAGGATACCCAGCCTTTGAATTTGCAGTGTCGGTCCTGCTAGTTCTGAGCTCCCGTTCTTCATCAACATTGAATTACATCCCCGCTAATTTAAAGCATCACATTTCGGACAAGATTATTATACCAACCTGGTGTACTGATTAAAACAATGAATAGCTTTTTCAAAAGGTGTCACATTTGTGCTTGGTGAAAGAAAGTGTCTTGTATAAGTTAATCAAATACGTAATGTTCCTTTCTAGAATGAGAGGGATATAAAATGATTACACGTTATTGCAAATGTTGGGGGGGGGGCAATAATTTAAAAAAGCTTTAATAAAAAAAAACTTGACGAAACATGGCTTTTTTCTTGTATTTATTGTTTATTTTGAAGAAAATGTTTACATTTATGTAGGTGTATATTCATATCATGCATACCTTCACTCTGTCCACTTAAAACAGACTCACTGACATTACATTTACTTATCTATCTATCTATCTATCTATCTATCTATCTATCTATCTATCTATCTATCTATCAATCTATCATTATTATTGTTATTATCTACACTCACCTAAAGGATTATTAGGAACTCCTGTTCAATTTCTCATTAATGCAATTATCTAATCAACCAATCACATGGCAGTTGCTTCAATGCATTTAGGGGTGTGGTCCCGGTCAAGACAATCTCCTGAACTCCAAACTGAATGTCAGAATGGGAAAGAAAGGTGATTTAAGCAATTTTGAGCGTGGCATGGTTGTTGGTGCCAGACGGGCCGGTCTGAGTATTTCACAATCTGCTCAGTTACTGGGATTTTCACGCACAACCATTTCTAGGGTTTACAAAGAATGGTGTGAAAAGGGAAAAACATCCAGTATGCGGCAGTCCTGTGGGCGAAAATGCCTTGTTGATGCTAGAGGTCAGAGGAGAATGGGCCGACTGATTCAAGCTGATAGAAGAGCAACTTTGACTGAAATAACCACTCGTTACAACCGAGGTATGCAGCAAAGCATTTGTGAAGCCACAACACGCACAACCTTGAGGCGGATGGGCTACAACAGCAGAAGACCCCACTGGGTACCACTCATCTCCACTACAAATAGGAAAAAGAGGCTACAATTTGCACGAGCTCACCAAAATTGGACAGATGAAGACTGGGAAAATGTTGCCTGGTCTGATGAGTCTCGATTTCTGTTGAGACATTCAAATGGTAGAGTCAGAATTTGGCGTAAACAGAATGAGAACACGGATCCATCATGCCTTGTTACCACTGTGCAGGCTGGTGGTGGTGGTGTAATGGTGTGGGGGATGTTTTCTTGGCACACTTTAGGCCCATTAGTGCCAATTGGGCATCGTTTAAATGCCACGGGCTACCTGAGCATTGTTTCTGACCATGTCCATCCCTTCATGACCACCATGTACCCATCCTCTGATGGCTACTTCCAGCAGGATAATGCACCATGTCACAAAGCTTGAATCATTTCAAATTGGTTTCTTGAACATGACAATGAGTTCACTGTACTAAAATGGCCCCCACAGTCACCAGATCTCAACCCAATAGAGCATCTTTGGGATGTGGTGGAACGGGAGCTTCGTGCCCTGGATGTGCATCCCACAAATCTCCATCAACTGCAAGATGCTATCCTATCAATATGGGCCAACATTTCTAAAGAATGCTTTCAGCACCTTGTTGAATCAATGCCACGTAGAATTAAGGCAGTTCTGAAGGCGAAAGGGGGTCAAACACCATATTAGTATGGTGTTCCTAATGATCCTTTAGGTGAGTGTATATCTGTCAATTATGGTAATGTAAAGATAAATATAAATAACCATCCTGCCCATGGATTTCAATTCTAGGCCCTGAGAAGTCACAGTTTATTCTGGCTGCATTGTGCATAAGGTTTAAACTGATCTTTGATAGGGTTTGAATTACATACATGAACATAAATATGTGAATTGATATGCATGAGAAATCAAACCAAATGACATATTTTATTGGTTAACTGAACAGATCACAATATGTAAGCTTTCAAGGCAGCTAAGGTCACTTCTTACCTGAAGAAAGGGTCTTAGCTGCTTGAAAGCAGTAATCTGTAATCTGTTCAGTTAGCCAATAAAAGGTGTCATTTTGCTTGACTTCTCATTGCATCTGTAATTGCTAACTACTACATTGAAATGTAAATCCATCTGTTCATTTTCAAAATACACATAACTTACTCCTTCATTGTTACACGTAACATTCTTCTTCATGAAGCTCATCATGGCAGTACTGGGCACAAGAGAACAATCCAACTAAAGAGTGAAATAATCTAAACGCTAAATCAAAATTAGCAAACAATCTACAGAACCTCCAAGTCTTTGGTTGTGACAGGAAAATTGGATGTGCCTGGAGAGGGACTTGCACAGAGACAGTGAGAAAATCCATACCACCATCACTCACAGATATACTGTATATGTGTGCAAACTTTAAACATTAACATACAAGGATTTATTTCATTATTTCTTTTAGCTATTTTATCAACAGATAAATATTTCTAGTAGATTTTGTCCATTAGTATTCAGCATTTTGGGAGTTTTTAGGAATATTACAAGTGTCAAATTTTCATAACACTGCTTACAAACGTTTGTTAGACTACTTATTCCAGAATTTCTTATTTCTTTTATTAGTCTGTTAAAGGAAGTAGTATATCTACATGAAAGAAATATAATAGTGAAAGTTTAGATAAACAAAATAACAAATATTCACCTTCTCACATTCTGAATTTCTTGCTCCATTATTTGTGGCAGCCTGTCCTGTTTCCTCACATACTTCAAGTCCACATAATGTCTGTCACACCTTTATTATCATCTGTTAACAAACATGATGGTTTACCTGTAAACCTTTGTATGGTGATCTATAAACACAATCATTACACTTGATTATGAGTTTTGAAAACAAATATACCATGTCCTGAGGGAGGGACCATGCTTTTGTTACAACAAACTTATCTGCCCACCAGTAAAATGGCCATCAGGTTGCCGGAAGCTTTTTTTTTTTAACTCCTAGAACTTCTCAGTACTGCTATATTCAGGTCTGTGTTTCAGCATCCTATCTGCTTATTCCTTCTTGGTCTTCATCACCTAACCACCTTCTGTGACATGCCTGATGCTCTGCAGCTGTCACTGACCATGGTAAAGATAAGGAGCTGTTGATACTTGTTATGTTTTGTAAATAATTACTACAAAAGGCTCAATTTGATGATCTTTCCGATTGCTGCCATGCATTCCTGTCCCTGGGATGAGAGAGGTTTGTGGCATTGTGCATCTATAAATTAAATAAATAATTTGGGGTGCGTATGTTTCAGGCTGACACAGGTGGTTGTAAAAATGTGCATGCGCTACTCCAAGGTTGATTGAGATGCTTGGCTGATTACGTATTCACATAATTTAAGGGCAGAGTGGTGGCTCTGAGGCTAAGGATCTGTGCTGGTATCCAGAAGGTTGCCGCCACTGCCAAAAAGAGATCGTACTCTGCTGGGCCCTTGAACAAGACCCTTAACCTGTAATTGCTCCAGGGGTGCTGTACAATGGCTGACCCTGCGCTCTGACCCCAAGGGGCATGCGAAAACTAACAAATTCCTAATACAAGAAATTTGTATAAGGTGAAATAAAGAGCCTCTGTATTGTGATTATAGCACCTGTGTCCACATACAGCATAAAAGGAAGCTTGTGCTGGAAATCGGGAAAAAAGACAAATAAGCAGATAAAAGTATGGGAGGTTAAAGTAGAAGTGAAAGAACAAGGAAGTGCAATGTGGAGTGGAGTCAAACAGTCGGGAAAGAAAGTCCCAGGAGAGGGGACTCCAGAAGGGCTGAGGGTCACAACTGTTGAGTGATCTGGGAGCAGGAGGGCCCAAACAGTCCAGTAGCTCTCCTGTGTAAAGCCAAAGAGTGGTAGCAGGAGATGAGGGAGTAAGGCCTAGTATTCCACCTCATGGGTACTGAAGGACTGGTGGTGAGAACCTGAGCCTAGTACAAGGGTCGACCCTGCCTGTCAGGAGGATGTCTCTTAGGGTAAGAAGAGGAGGCGTCAATTTTTAGAAATTAGCACTGTGGCTCAGATTTGTTTTAATGGATGGACATAGATTTTAGCCCCATTTTTATGGATCTATTTATTATTATTTATTTAATTTTAAAATCTGCAAATCACCTGATTTTAGGGATTATTTATTTATTTACTTTATTTATGGAAGTGCACTGCACTGATATTTGCACCCCTGTTACATGTTTTGTTTATTAAAGCCCTTAAGCATTTTTACGCCAACCCTTGCTGAATGTGTGTGTTCTCATTTTCTGGCTTGTCCTTTGGTCTGTGGATTCAGGCTGCCAAAGAACATGGGGGCAACCCGAACCATCACATGGCATTTTGCATTCTGTATCCTGGACTTCCCCATGCATGCCTATGAGCCATCCATCACATTTGACTACTGCGCAATTGCTCTATATTCAGGATTATCTTGCTTGTCAAAATTGTTCATCATCTTCTGTGTTTATTCTTTCTCTGTCTGTGTCACTTAATTGCCTTCTATGACGCACTGGATGGCCAACAGATGTTGTTGCTCTTCTTTTTCTTCTTATGATGGTGTTCTGCAGTTTGCTGTTCTCTTTCTTTCCCCCATGTCACTTGGTTTTGCACTAACATTGCCTTAATAAACACACGACCACATATCACTTTGATGAAGTTTCCGTTGCCTAAAAGTTTTGAATTTCCAGGAATGCTGATAAGCTTTTGATTACGACTAACATCAAGGTTCTAACCCCAGTAGCTCACAAGTAATTGTGTGACAGATGAGCAGACCTGTCACTGTTTTGTTCTGAGGAAACATTTCTTGCATCATTTTCTTCTTGCTACTTTAAGCCCACTTTCATTCTGGTCTTGTGGGAAAGAGTATGAATCAGCCTGTAGACATAATGTTGTATTGTAAAGAAACTGGACATGCCTTCACAAAGAAAACAGATAATATCAGACATTAGCTTATAGTACCTTCCACTGCAAACAGTGATGAATTACTGTACAATGGAAAGGAGTAAATTATTGAAATGACTGTAGGAAAACTGTGGAACTAGAGAGTTTCAGAACAGTATAAGCTCAGCAAATATCACCTATATGAACATGGTGCTTCTTGTTTATTTACTTATATGCATAATTATATTTGTTTGGTTATTTCTATACAGAAGTTGCCAAAAAAGAGTAGAATAGTAGTATTATTTTATACAGCCATATCATAAATTACAGCAAACCTAGTAAGTTCAGTTGTGAAGCAAGATAAAAAATGAGACCATGACACCATTCTTAGGATCTCTGTGCGAATTAAGTATTGACAATTCAATGAGTAAAGCATGAAAGCACATTGCTTAAAGCAGAAGTGTACATTGGTGATGAAATGATGAAAAAAAAATATGTGATGTATTGTCAAGCTGCCTGAACTTGTGACATTAAGCTTATAATATTTTTTTCTATATTGAATGGATATGTAAATGGTAGCTTTCGTGATGCCTTTAAATATTTCAGGGTTGGTTACTCTTTTTTAAGCTGATTTTTTTTTTATGTGTGACATTTCTTAAATCCTTTTTGTTAATATCGGAACATTGTGTATTAGCATGTTCATTTCTTATTCCAATGATGTAATTCTCTTAGAGATCAATATGCCAAATTTAAATATAACGACAGTTGTGGTTTACGAAAGGTTCTTGGAATTAGTTGAGCTCCACATCCATTATTCCATTTGCTTTTTAATCTTGTTGTTTTTCTTTTTCTGCAGTTAAGGTTTGTGGGTGGCTGGAATGTATCCTAGAAATATCAGTCCCATGCCGGTATCTAGCCCAGAGCGGTGCTCCAGGACACACTCATACAAAGACATTTCCACATACAGTATAGTGACCAGATCAGTGACATTCAATTTCTAAGAATCAAATAACCTAGGAAGTTAAATATACTGAAATAAATCAGCTTATTTTTTTATATACATTAAGTTTGTATCTGGGTTTGGTATTTCGGGTCTTAACCTTGGTGGTTAGGTGAAGCAAAGGGAAAGAGAGCAAGTTGTTATTTCTTTATGTCTATCCAATCCCCAATTTTAATTGTCAATTTTTGTGCTATATCAATAATTTCAACACTTATCAATAATGATATCAAAAAACAGAAATAAGAAAAAACTTGCTGCTTTTACTTAAGATCATAAAATATCTCCTAAGCCTCAGAAGCAGTATATCTCTGATCAGTCGTTTAACTGGAACGTCAAAGGTCTTAATCATGACTTAAGGTGAAAAAACCAAGACAGGCTTTTTAAACGAGATTCACCTAACAAAAATGACCAGTTTCAACTGAAAAGACACTGGATCGGTCAAACTTTCATTCAAGGTATAATAAGAAAACAAGAGGTGTGGTAATTTTTATCCATAAAAAAGTCGCATTTATAACAACAGATATACTGTCTGATTTAAAGGGCACTATGTCCTGGAGGTGAAGAACTTACTGAGGTCTGAAAACCCCCCAAATGATTTGTTATGACAGTTCCAACTGATTGGTCATAATCAGAATTATGATTCATGTATTTTCTCATCATCCCCATTTCTGGCTATACACTCCATTAACGATTTGTTATTTTATATGGCATTCAACATCACAAATAATTGACAGAAGAGAACAGATTTTGGTACACATTATTGTTCAAAACAAATGAAATAAAGCATGCAGGGTGAACTAAGTTTGGTTTCACTCATTGCTGTAGTGTTGTAATGGATTTGCATATTGATATGTGTAAGAGCCAATCTTAGAAAGTTAAAGTTTTGAGTTAAATTCATATTAATGTTTGCTTAATTTGAATAGAATATAATTTCTTTCATAGTCATAGACAATGGTATAGTCTTCCCCCTATAAGTTAGTAAGTGATAGAACTTTCTTGCTATAACTGAGATACAGTGTGATAATTGTTTCAGTTGTGTTTAGAACAGGTCCCAGTACTCAGGGACTTGAAAGACCAATTTTCAACTCAGAGATGGGATAGACATACAGTGTTCTGAACATTTAGAAATGGTTCAGAAACGTTAAGTAATTAGTAACGATTTGAGATGTAACAAGATTTAAGCTTTGAACAGAACTTTTCTTAAGAATTTTCTGTTTTTTGCTGCTGCTGCTGCTGAACTTTGACAATTTTGGAAAAATGTAGCTACAATATACTTTATGTCCTTTTAGCATAATCATGCGTGGGCCATAGCAACCACTAGACACACAAATTATATAACCAGTTTATGTTCTGTATCCTGAATGAATAGTGTTAGTTTTTACAACGACTTTGCACTCTTAGAAGTTTGTTAAATGTGATTCAGTTCATGTCTGATTTTTCCTGTTCTTCACTTGAGTTTGAGGGAAGTGGGCCACTGCTCTGACAACTACACCGTAAAACTGGACATAGGTAAAGATCTTCTGTAGCTGGAGCAGGCCGAGCCTGTGCTTTCTGCTAAAGTGATGGTAGCATTGCACTGTGAACAGACGTGTGTCAAACACTATCAATGCTATATGGAATTTATCATATATTTAATACAAATGAGATAAAATAATACTGTGAAAGTTTATAATGGTTTGATTTTTTACAGCTTTCTTAAAGAAGTCAATTTTTTTACAAAAAGATAATAATTTAATATAAAATCTCTAACTTAACTGACTAAGAACAGGCAAATGAAAACTTATTTTCCCTTACAGATATCTTAAATAGGAGTGCATTTAACCACTAATACATATTTGGCTGTCCAATTTAAAATGTTTGCATATGGCCATTCTGGCAGCAAAATGTAATATGATTAATTTAAAATTCATCAGCTGGTTAAATGATGAACATTTGTCAGTACATAAACACAAGGACAGAAGAGCACAGTTGCACTAGAGCATCCTTGAAAACAATGCACAGGCCTATATTGTTTTCTTTTATACCCAGAAATAGTTTTAAAGACTGTATTTTCCAGTAAAATACTCCTATCAAAGTACTCACTAGGAAACAGAGAAAGCGACAAAAGAAAAACACACCATCTGTACAATGCAAGACAACTTATGATTGGCATAAAGAGCAAAAGCGAGAAGTTATCAAAACGACTTCTTAGCCTTTAGGAGTTTCTGTAATTAAAAGATGAATCATTTCATACAGTTTAACTAAGTGAATATTTAAAGATGGCAAATGAAACAATTAATCCATTTAAACATTGGAGACACAATAGCCTGACTGTAAGTTTATTGCACAGCTGATGCTATAATAAAATTATGTACATGTTTTTTGTGGAAGTGAGAAAACTCTATATAAATGTAAAGAATTATTATTATTTCTCTGAACAGGGCAGTAATTAAGAAAATCTGAAATAAAAACATTTTTTTTTGCCTTTGTATTTTTTATGGGTGTTTTCCGCCCACTGTCCAAAGACGTGCTGTTGGGGTGATTGGAGACAGTGAGGTGACTTAGCATGTTAGCCCCAGTTTAGTGTGTGTCCTCATCTCTATACTGTATTTACCCCATTTTTGACAACCATTGCATGCCTAACCTACCTAGAAGGTGATCTCAATTTGAATTATTCCAAAGATTTCTTCTTTTGTTTCCCTACACAGTGTTTTCTTTTTTTTTTGTCTTGTCTTCTTAGGCTGGGGAGCTATTAAAATACAGGGCCTGATTAATCTCACTGAGGCATTCCTTGTATGATTTTGGGTTATACAAGAAATAAATTGTTGCTGTTGTTTTTATGTGCAGTCTAGAGTTGATACCTGCCTTTACTGCCCTTTCATAGAGTCTGTGGTTATCTACAACTATGTAGAAGACATAGCGGATTCGGAATTTTTTTTATTTCACGCAACTATTAAAATACTAACTATGGACATTCTGTGTACATGGACATTTGTAGCTGAGGTGTATTTTTCATTTGGTGATGGAATTCTACACACTGTCATTGGTATGCTGTTTTTCTGTATTGTATAATGCTCATCCATTTCTCGATTTTCTTTAATTCTTTTTATAAATTAGACAGAAAAAAATAAATTTCAGGCCAATCATCAGGTCATACTGTGAGGGGCAGTTGTACATTACTGGGCTGATCCAACATTAGCTGGCCTAATCCTTCAGTTAGAAAGGACAGCAGCCACACCAGAGAGTAATTTGAACATTCCTTTCAGGCTCTACAGCAAACACTTTAATAGATATACAGTATGTGAGTATGTGTGTGTGTGTTATCTAAGCAGAAATAAATACAGTAAGTACATAAGTATCAATGGAGTGAATATCAAACATAAACAATCAAAATGTCAAAACTTATACATTAAAGACTACCCAGGAAGAGTAATTACAACCACTACATTTTCAGCTCTTTAAACTTCAAATGCTATTTGTTAACACAACCAAGTGATTAAACCAATTTCCAAATACAAGTAGTGCATATAGCAGAAGACGGCATTCATACACAAAAAGGGAAATGGCTTACATTTTAATACACTTCTGTACACTCAATTGGCATTTTAGTATAAAGTAAAGCACAGTGTATTGCCCTTGAGTGCTCACATTGAATAATATTAATAACCTGCTCATTCGCAAACAGAAACATGGTTATCATGGTGCATTGACATATATGATAGCTAAGTATTATTAGAAAAATTGGTTATAAACTTAAAATACATTAAACAGGTTTATTTTAAAGGTAGAAGAAAACTTACTTTGTCAGCAGTGCACAAGCATTAATAAGCAAAGAACTCAAATGTGAAGCAGGGAATTTTGCACACGCACTGCATTTAACTCCAATCTCACATGCCCTCCCTTACCCATCCAGAGAAATTGATGTAATTACTCATAGATGCTCAAGCAAACCAAATATTAGCAGAGGTTCATGCTTAATTCTTGTTATGTAAATGGGATTTTTATTGTCATTTTTCCCATTGTGTTATGATATAGAATATAAGAACATAAGCATTATGACAAACGAGAGGAGACCATTCAGCCTGTCAAGCCCATGTGTTTAGCTAATAGCTAAGCTGTCTCAATATCTCATCCGGATTTTTCTTTCTGCTTCAATTACATGTCTTGGTAGTTTGTTCCAGAGTCCCACAACTCTTTGCGTAAAGAAGTGCTTCCTGGCTTCAGTTTTAAATGCACTTCCCCTTAATTTCTACCTAATATATGAGGTAGAACTCTTCCAGTTGAGTTAAGATAAAACAAAATGCAAGCAGTGCAGGGTAAGTGGCCACAATAGATTAAATGAGCAGCAAATTCCCTTCTGGCATTATCTGAATAGAGTGCTACTTGGGGATTATTGTGCATTTACAACTATTTAAGAATAACTGAAAATGTTAGGCCTTAGCATGGGAAAAAGACCCTTAACCTGCAATTGCTGAGTAGTGAGAAAAGCGCTATATAAATGCAAAGAATTATTATTATTCTCAAAATGTTACATAAAGAGGCAGGTGCTTGACAGCAGCATTCACAATTTAAGTCTTGATCCGGCTACAATTTAGATAATTTAGGCCACGGTAAAGGTGTACGACATACAATTTTGAGTTGGAGTTGGCCGTGTTTCCTCTAAATTAAAGGATATATTTTATTAGAAGCCGATTTCCATCCTTTATCTGAAACTCTAACTGAACACTGCCTCTAACAGCACATTCATCTAAAGAAACTGGTAAAGGTTTGGAGACTCCACCTGTGTCTCCATCACTGGTAGGAGTGATGTGTGAACCCCACTGGGGTTTTGGAATTTCGACAAACTCAGTGAAATGCGTTGAAGTTAATGGGGAAGGAAAACTGAACTAGTTTTAAGAGTTGATTATAATTGTGTAATGGTCTGTTAAGTGGGCTAGGGAACTGTCTGCCAACTGTGCAGGACTGATTACTGGGGCCAAAAATGTGACCTGAGTTGAGCAAACAACTGCATTAACCTGTCTGATTCAGATAAAGTTACACTCCAAGTCCACAATGCACCAAGTTCCTTATTTCTTTCTGCGTCTCCCAAGTTCCTATCATTACATCTAGCTAACACCTACAGGGCCTGTGATGCACGGGATCATCATTATCTATTCATGGTGCTGTTCCTGTCACTACGTGCTACATACTGTAATGAGAAATATAACATGCTTAATTCAGCAATGAAAACACAACATACAATGAATTTATTCAGAACAATGAAGGAATTTCACAATATTCTCATTATGGTCAGCTAATGTACCCCTCAAATGAAAATATTACAACTTGTGTGTTTGCATGCACATTTTAGATAAGGCTATGGCTGTAAAAGGTAATGTCGAGTAAATTTTTTACTTTTTTTTTTTTTTTTTCAAATGCGTGCAGGGTACAAATCTGTCTGGAATACATATTGGGTATTGACATCACCCATGGGTGTACTGTATATGCCGTAAATTATTCACACATGCATGAAGAAGATCAAGCAGCACCATGAACTTGTGAGGTGGAGCATGGTTACAGTACTCATGTATAAAAGTTCTGTGCATGAGTGACACATTTGGGTAGCACCGCATATCAGATAATGACATCCCCACCCAACATTGACTGCTACAGCTCTGTGTTGTCATGCTGGCATAACAAAACATCAGGAAGTGCTGGGGAAAAAAAAGTTTGCCTATTCCAGCTGTATGGCAAATTTTCAAGGAAAAATTCAGCAAATGATGTAACGGGTAAACACAGCAAATTTGCTACAAAAAGCGTTTTGGCTAATTTTGCCAATCAACACTTATTGGTAGACAGCATAGCCTACACAGCAGATGATGAAAGAAGGTAGGAAATTTCAACGATGTTTCTTTCAGCAAAGTTTCTAACTTCCATGTTGCAAAGAAAAGTAATTTTTGAAAGGTTACATATGAAGCACAGCTATTCAAATGATGCAACTACAGAATAACAATTTATAAAAGTTCCAATACCATGTTCCTTCTATGTATTAGAAATGCTGCTGTGGGAATATATCTTTTTCTGAAAAGTTTATATTTCTATTCCTGATTCTTTCCACAGTATTATAAAACATATTTTTGTAACCCACCCATTTCCCCAACTCTTCAGAGCTAAATGTCCTTTTTGTGTCTCAGATAAACAAAGGTATAATTTTGTAGAGAAGAATTTGTTAATATTAACAAAGGAATATTCTGATGAGATATATAAAATGAAGGAAGGAAACATTTTAACAATGTCAGTTCTCCTGACAAATGTAGCATAAAGGTTTGAACAGCTAATCACATCGTGTTTAACACTTTCGATACTGTAAAGTTACTAGAGTTAAAGTTGAAACATTCTTTAAGTTTTTGTGTCATTTTCATTCTTAAGTATATGAACCGCTGAAATTCATATTCAAATTCTTGGTCATTTTTGAGTGCGTTCCATTTTTTGTTCACAAGAGTGTTTTCCAGAAGTGGCTTATTTTACAATATTTCAGTAAAAGTACACGTGTTTGGGTTGTTCTCAGCATACAACTGGATGACTTGACGTGAAATTTGTGTTACAGGCAACATGAGAGTTATTTCATGGACATTTTCAATATTGTTGACTGCTGCTGTCTAGTTTTGGTTACTGTAAGGTCATTTCCCATCGTAGGATTAATATAAGTTCCCATTTGTGGTCCCTGGCCACTTTCATGTGTTGTGTTTTCACTGCACAACAGGAACTGTAACCTTTATGCAAAATATGTAACACACAAAGAAGAGTGATGTGGTGCAAAATGAGGTGTGTTCGGGAGTTCACAGGGGAGAATATTGCTTCAGTGTTGTAAATAGTGCAGCGCACTAGGGATGCAGCAGTGAATAGTAATGCGTTGCAAAGTGCAGCATGATCAGGAGTTAATGATGGACCCCTCCACCTTAGATAGATAGATAGATACTTATTGTTTCAAAGTGATCTTGACTTCATAGGAGAAATGATTCCTTTGATACACACATGGCATGGCACACCAGGCAGGCAGCTATGAAGAATAATATCATGTAATGTGCAGTGCAATTGGGAGTTCAGAGGTTCACGATGGATCCTCCCACTGTATTACTTCAAGGCAATTGTGACCTCATGCAGGAGATTCTTGTGGTGCATTGGGTGATGCATCAGGGAGGCAGGTGTGAAAAGTGATGTGGTGCAAAGTGTGGTTCTCCATTTTCATTGATAACTCTCCAAAGTCCAAACTACTAACAGATTTGTAAGATGGCATCAGTGCTTATGGTAAACCAATCAGCACAATTCTTCACCTGAGCCTCACCTACGATAGTTCCTGGTTGAGCTAAAAGTACATACCCTGGAGCAGGAGCTAAAAAAGTACCAGGAATTACAAAAGACCCAAGTTCTTATGATGGGAATGCTGTAAAAGTTCCCAAGTTTCTAAAAAGTCCCTGGTTCCTGAGAAAAGGTTTCTGTGGTGGTGAAGCGTCTATAGATGATTATTCTATCAGAAAGTTTGTTATCTATGTTCTGTATGCAAACATGAGAATAAAAATTTTTCTCCGCCATCACTGCAAATTACGTAGGTTATGTAAATTACAAGAATAAAAGTATCATTTTTGGCTGAAGTATTCCTTTAAGCTAATTTAGCAATTAAAGTAATTGTTCTTAAACCTTTATAAAAACTCCTTGACTGCATTAGGTACACCATATCATCTGTCAGAATCACATTTAGCTGCATTCTGGATTATTATTTCTGATACAAAGAATTATATTGTAGGATTTTGTTTTCTACTTGTTTATTTCCTGGAATGGTATTACAAAGTTCATTTTGATGTTCTGACTTTCACTTAATTGTGCTTTGACCACTCTTTTAAACATGCTTTCAAAGCTGTCATTTTAATATGAGTGTCTTTTCCAACTATATCCCATGTAAAGACACAGAAAGAGATACGTTCTGTTCATTTCTTTCCCATATGCTTACATCTGGCTTTTTATGCAAATCAAATGCAAAGGGTTCACTGGAGATGGCAAATGCAACTGCAAAGAAACATCTAGTTCCACATTCTAGAATGAAATGCTCAAAATGCATGTTGTTCTCCTGTCCTTAGGTTCATGCTTATTCACTAAGAGAATCATGGGAACAAATTACACAATGTAGAAAGTAACCATAGTCTGCAGAACACATTCACATACACATCCATCTGCACTGGTCTCACACTGGTCTGATTTAGCATCACCAACTAACTTAACACACATCTTTGGGATGCAGTAAGAAACCTGGGTACTGGGAAAAATCAATGCAAATGCAACAGGAATTTCATGTGCCACACAGGCATTAACCAATCTGAAATTTGAAGTCAAGTCAGGTTTATTGTCATGTGTACAAAGTATAATGAAATTCTTACTTGCATGTCTCCTCAGAAAAAATATAATGCAAAATATATATATATATTTTTTTTATTGATTTTAATTAAATCCAAATAACATTCCATACAATCAAGTCAAACATAACAAACAAAAATTCAACTCCCACACAAAAGAAAGACAGGAGAGCCAGCCAATAAAGCAAATTTTTAAAAAGCACCAAGGAAGGAAGAGTATCCTTTTCCCTGATATAGAAGCTTATTCTAAAATATTATTGATTAGATCCTGTCATATTTTTAAAAAAGTTTTGAAGAGATCCTCTGAGTGAGAATTGGATTTTTTTCCAATTTCAGATAGTATAGGACATCACTTACCCAGTGACTTAATAGTGCTGGGGTGGGATTCTTCCAGTTGAGCAAGATAAGTCTACATGCTAGTAGTAATGTAAAGGCAATTACGATTTATTTGTCCTTCTTCACTTTAAGCCCATCTGGGGGTACACCAAATACAGCTGTTAGTGGGCTAGGAGTGATTGTGACACAAGGCTGTCTGATTGGCCTTCAAAGATTTTGGTCCCAAACAGTTTTAATTTGGTGCGCCCCCAAAACATGTGACCCAGTGAGGCTGGAGCTAGATTGCAATGTTCACGGGTTGAATGTTGCTCTGGAAACATTTTGGATCACTTTAAATAAGATAAATGTTCTCCATAGAAGATTTTAAGTTAGAGCTAGAATGTATTCTGTTCATGAAATATATATAAATATTTAAATAAACAAACAAATAAATGAGTAAATAAATAAAGAGTCTAGTATGCAACATATATAGAATATTTGGTTTTGTGATTGACTGTTCAGCATCCTTTTCACTTGTGAGTAAAAACTGTCCCTGAATCTACTGCTGAGAGTGCCAATGATCCTGTACTGTTTGACTGAAGGGAGAAGTGAGAAAAGCGGCTGTGCAGGATGGCCAAGGTCTGTAATGATCCTGTTAGCCTTTCTAAGGTAGTGAGTGTTGTATATGTCATGAGCAGAAGGCAGTTGTGCAACAGTAATGTTATATGCCAAACTTCACCCACCCTCTTCAGCACTTTATGATCCTGAGCTGAGCAGATGCTGTACAAGCCAGTGGGAATGCACACCGCCATGCACCTGTAGAAGTTTGTGAGAACAGATGGAAAAATGTGAGCTGTTCTCAGATGTGTGCAGAAATAGAGGAATAGCTGAATGTATACAGATGGTAAATACAGGACCCTGAAGATATGAGGCCGCATCGATGCCTGCTGTGCCACTGTTGAAAGTGCTAAATTGTTAATATGACTTGAACAAAAATCACAATATATAATGTACTGTGCATAGAAATGGCAAAATGTACAAATCCTTTATTCAGATGTCCAATTGTTGATCACTTATCACTTCCTGGGTTCTCCCTGCATGGAGAGCACATTGAGTAATGAGAAAAGCACTATAAATGTAAAGAATTATTATTACTAAGGTTATATTTGTTGCAGTGCATTAAAGTGCTCCTCCATTTCTTCTTATTAATTACATTAAGAATAATTTAGCATGGCATGGTATGGTGGTTATCTTATTAAAGCTTCAGAGATTTGGGTTCAGTTTCTAGCCTGGGTTCTGTCTTTTTGGAGTTTGCTCACTCTCCCCATGTTAGCAATACACAAATAGTGTTTAATTTAATATACTAAAAAAGAATATAACAATCATCTATGCCTTTGTGGCGTTTAAACATTGTCCTGGTGTTTTCCTGACTTTTTCAGTCAAAGTGCTTCGCTTTTCCTCCCACTTTCCAAAGACATGCAAGTTAAGTTGCTTGGCGTTTACTGTATATACTGGCCTGGTATAAGGCAATGTGGGGTCATACATGAGTGTCCCCTGCACGTGATTGGATTGGATTCGTGTTGTAAAAAGCTGTGGTTACCCACAAGCAGGATGGATAACACAGGGTAATGAGTGCCTCTTAATGGCTAGCAGTAAAAGCTCAGATGGCCAAAACAGGTGCTCTATATGGTTGAGAAGAAAACAATCATCTCTTTTATGAGTGGAAATCCTGAAAAGCTGTAGATGACGTTGTGTTGGAATATTTAAAATAACCTTTCAATATTCAGTGACTTTTCTGAATGCTTTGAAATCGCCTTTTTTTCAATATACCTTACAAATAAATATCAATTATACATTTAACTTGTCTATTATACCTGCCATTTGTAACAATTACTTCCATTACCTTTTCTAATTTTTTTTTACTATATTTAATGAATATGATCTGTTTCCATATGCATCATTTAAAATTAATATTAAAGACATTTTCTGGTTCATTTACTTCATCTGGATAAAAAAGGGGTCAGGAGCTGTTATTATGCTGTCTTTTTAAAATGACATTTTAAAAGCTGTTCCATGCAGCTCCATGATACCATTTTGTAGCCCGGTTGAATTAAACTAGCACTCTTTTGGGGAAGTGAGATGGTGTTCTGCTAAATGCTAGAATTTTATCACTTGAAATAAAAAAGCTGCCAGAGAGACCAGGGAATATAAAAGCATTTGAGATCTCAGAAGTAGTTTAAATCAATGCACTGCCACAGTTACAGAGCAGATGAAAGAGCCTGCTGTCTCAATTGCCTAGAAACTACTTAGAAATTCTCACTTCGATTTATTTTGGTAGTCAGTTACATTAGTACTAAATGCAATGTATGAGGACATCACATCTTTGATGTTCTGGAGCAAATGAAAACTAGAAATGTAGGAGCAGCCTCAGCAGTATGAACTCGATTTATGTCTCGACTGTCTTAAAGATGCCCCGTGTAATATCGAAAGCTTTATTATTAAGGAAGAATTTAAATAAGTGCAGGGCTCACCTTAAAAGAGTCACTGCCTGCACCGTTTTTAAAAGGAAGCACAAAATGGTGTTACACTTATTTTAGCAAACCTGGATTTTCTCATATTTGTGTAAGTACAGTGTTCTTTTAAGTATTGCAAATGTATGTGCTTTAAGGATTGATCAAATGATTCAGACATTACCTGATATTTTACTGTAATTAAGTGTTGAAAAATAATCTGTCAATCATTAAAGAAAATAGCTGAAAAGAAACAACAGCTCAGTTGTGAGAATTCCCCTATTAAAAAATTCCATTGAAGTAAATGCAGTATGACGTGATTCATGTTCTTACAGAAAGGAAATAAATAAGAACTAGGAGCTTTCTAGGATGTGAATTCTGTGCTTATCCACCATCTTGTTAAAAGTCTGAACAGACAGGCACTGTAAAGTGGCTATAACGTTTTTTATTTCAATATAGAACTATTCTAATTAAAAGTGGTGCACCCAAATGAAATGCAGTATTTTTAGGTACCAACTTGCCCAAAGTGATTTGTTTTAGTCATCTACAGTTAAATGGTGCCACATGCTGCTTTCCCAATCTACAATGAAAGTGATAATCAGAGGATAAAACAATAAATGTAATAAAATGCCCAGTCTATACAGTAGGTGATCAGTGTAGCTTTAATTATTCATAAACAGCCTCATTTGAAAATGAGAGCTTTGTATTTGCAGTGATGGTGGTTTTCAAAGTTTTCTTATAATTTAGTGTAATATGTGTGGTGTAGACTGAAGAACATCCTGTTAAAAATGTTGGCCAGTTATGTAGAAACATTTGCTCACTTCCTAGGTAAATTCATTTGTAGGCTGGAGGAAAGCAGAGGAATAGATTTAGGTTAATTTTTAATTCATTCATTTTTAACAAATGTTAAAGTAATGTTAATAAGATTTTTGTTATGATATTATATTTTTGAAGGCCTAGTCCCAAAAGGCCAGTGTGCTTATCTTTTTTAAGAGTGAATACATTTTAAAGATACCTTAATATATGAAACAAGCGATACAATGCACTGAGCTGAAAGATGTCTGTAATTAATCATTTTGTAACCCACTTATCCGTTACAGCCCTGACACTCATCCTGGCAGCAGGTTTAAGACAGTCACCTTACCTCGACCAGGCTGACAGCCATCACAAGTCATACCCACATTGATTATTACCAGGCCATTTTAACAGAACAGAACACAACATTCTCACAACAGTTTAATTCAATTCAAAGTAACAGAAGGCCAAGACTCTCCAGGTAGCTGGGTATAAGTCAGAAGCTGAGCTTGGTCTGAATGCTAGCTTAATCTTGAGCCAATCACATAAACTGTACCTGGACACAGGATCGATTTACAATCACTATTTAAATCTGTGCATTATTAGGATTTGAGAGGAAAACTGGGTCAGAGAATTTAACCCAGGACACAGTCAGTCTAACCTGCAAATTGGTAATACATATTATAATGGATGGTAAAAGAGCTGCAGATTAATATACTCTTACCACAGGTGTAATAAATATTATAATAAACTTACATAAGGTTTAGTGGTCTTTACAGAGGATTGTACAGACTACCAAGATCAACACTGTAACCCAGTAAAGTACAAGGTTTGCAAATAAGAGAAATCCTGAAAACATTACCAAATTACCAATGCTTTGGTAATTACCAGCTATAATCATCATCATCATCATCATCATCATCATCACCATGAGGATATCAACTGTTAATAAATACTAAGCAAATACTAATTATAGGTTAGTGGTCTAATAGTGTGCAATTAAAGAATTAATCCTTAACAATCTGCATGTAAATTCCTTACGGTTAACAGACTATTAGTGATTGAGCATAATAGTTTGGTATTCAATACCTGATTGCTGTTGTCTGTTAATTATTTATTAACTTTAAGTAAATCCTGTCTAATGAAGCTTAGTTCACAGTGAGCACCAACACATATGAGATTATACAGCACAAACACACATACTGGATGTATATTTTAGCATAGTCTGAATCTGCAACCTTTTTTATTCACATGTGTACAAAGCTAGACAGCAATACAAAGTTTCAATATGTAGTTGTTAATATTAGTTGTTAAATACAAATTATTAATAGGTTGTTTGTGTTTTTAAAATTACAAACGACTACATAATAATTTATCCATTTTTAATAAATTTTAATAGTTTATTTTTATTAATAAATTATGACAAATTCTTCTTACATTTTAAGTCAATGTCCTATTACATGACTTCTAGTCATGGGGTATACCCCATGGACCATGTCAGTTTAAACAAGTGAAAATCACTGTCCGTGTCGCATTTAGGGATTGCATGCTGACCATCCAGAATGGTCGTGCTCACCCTTTATACTAACAGCCAATAGTGTGCTGCCTGATGGATCCAGTGCTGTATGAAGAGTTAACAGGTACGGCGAGTTCAGCCGCAATCTCTGCCTTTTTTTTAACCATTCTGTCATGGTATGTGAAACACAAGACATCAGACAGACAAGCTTCTCTTCTCTTTGTGAAGTCTAAAACACCCAGCTTCATTATTCTTCGCAGCTGTCTTATGTGCTTTGTACTTCAGGATGAGCAATCATTGGTTGTCAGCACTCATGCACACAGAGCCTGCCCCTACAACTAAAGACAAAATCAAACCTGATCAGTTTTATCGGTGCAAGATACAGATTAGTTAGAGTGTATTGCTGGGCATGTCACATTGCAAGACCAGCCTCAAAGAAGAGCACCGCCAACTACTCTGCCCAAAGAGTGGAAGAGAACCAGGAGATGAAATGTAGTCAAAGCCAGAAAGGAGTCGAGATGGAGAAAACAAAACTTATTGAACCAAAGTCTAATCACTAATCAGAAATCACAGACATAGGGAAAAATTCAGAAACCTGAAATTCAAGAGAGACATTCGCACAATGTTTGTTTGTTTATTTTTCATTCAAATCACAGATACAAATGAATCATCATTCTGATGAAATAAAAAGTGGTGCCATCCAAAAGTACATTTCTTGGCAAACAGGACAGCGTACCAGTGACAACAATAATAACATGACAGTGCCCATACGCAACACAAAATAATGTCGCAACACCGTGAAATAAGAGATCACTGTGATTAGAAACATACTGCAAAGGTAGTATGTGTACCCAACATAGAGAAACTCATATTCACACACAAACTTTTGCTTAGGACAGTGAAAGGCAACCTTTTTCAAGTTGCGGCGCACTAAGTCCAAAAATTTTCTTTCGCAGCGGACCTGAGAGACTGCCTATAAATAAAGTCGTGACGACACAATCTATGGACAATCGCCAATAAAAACAGTTAATTTTACAAATTTGAAAGACATTTTATTAATAAAGGAATCAAAGGATAAATCTTAAATTTAATTAATGTGAACGTTGAGATTGTTTTTCTGCACCTATGAGATTGATGCGAGGATCAATTTTCAAAAGACAGACGCGCATTTCCTTGTCGATCATTTGAAGTCTCTCGCGTTTCTTAGACTTCATTTCTGTAAGTGTTCTGTTATCTGTTTTTCCAACATAAAATATTTTTTTTAAACATTATCTTTTTAATCAACCAAAAGTTCAAAAACACTAGCAATTTTAAATATTTTACAAAAGTTTTCACTGTGCCCCTTGAAAATTCCGCGGCGCACTGGGCACTGGTTGCCCGACAATAGCTTAGGAGAATTATTTCTAAGAGAAATAAATTCTCAAGGTCAACATCTAATTACACCAACTGCCTGTGAGTGGCTAAGATTATGTAAATGAAGGCTATGACTGAAAATCGCTGGAGAAGTCACCTAATGGGACATGATCTTAAACTGTTACACAAAATGTGTGGTGAAAAGGCATTCAAATATTAAGAGTTAATGTTAGTGGCTAGCACTTAATTAATAACGTGAATTTCCTAGCAGTATTATAAATCTGACCCAAAAGGGACAGGTGCTCTGTCACTGGCTAAATGATAAAGCGTTGAACCAGTGTTTTACATATAGGCCCGTATGACTCTGATCTGGATTAAGCAGGTTTGATAGACGACCTAATAGGTTATAGGAAAATATCATTTTTCCATGTGAACATGTATCCTTTCTTATTTTTTAGTAATGTTCTCCTTAAAAGTGTGCCGTTAATAATGTATAGTGTGCAAGTGTGTGCTGCGGATCGTGATGTTTCGGCATGCCAAGTGTAACTACAGCTTCATTTCTGAAAGCTCTCACTGACACTTTCTCTCTCGCCTTTACTCTCTCTCGCTGTTTCCAACTGAGATGTGTCCTGCCAGTGTGATGTGCATTCAAAATCCTGTATACAAATGATGTAACTCCCAAAGAAGGCTGTACCTGGTGCTATGCAACAGAAGATTTCTTTCAGCTTGCCACTCTGACTTTGTGGAATGACTCTGCTGGAGCAACCGTCAAAGGCAGTAGTTTTCCCAGACTTCACTGGTCACTTTTATAAGTCCATTCGTTCAGACTCCATATTAAAGCATAAAACCGAAAAATCGCTTATTAATCAGGATGTTTAAGATGTCATATACTTGTGCTGATTTGCTGGGATCTATAAAGGAGAAGGAAAAAAAAAAAAAACAACGGCATTGTCTGCTCCGTATTGTTAAGATCCAGATGCTGAAAATCACTGAGTGCTCCCAGATGCTACACTAAGTAATGCACTTATATTCACCTAACTGTTACCCAGATAATCTGAATAGTTGTTGCCAAGGCAATGGATTTTCAGAGCTGCTGTTTTATATTGTCAAGAATTAGAGGGCCTAGTCCTTCTCTTTTCGGCATCTTTACTTGACTTAGTGCATTGAAGTAGATTTTGATGAGGTGCTGTCTCCATATACATGTTAATTAGAATATCAGCATCAGTATAGTTGAAAGGATAAAAGTCCACCTTAGGGGTTTCAGGGTCCAATCGATGACATTTTAATATTTTTTGTAACCATATACTGTGTATGTGTTATGTATATATAAAGCAATAAAATATGCATAAATATATATACAGTATATAACAATAAAAGGGTTACTGTAATTTTTATTGAGCTTGGCTCAGTGTTAATGTTATTGGGCACTATTTACCTATTCAGCTATAGTATGTATATTAAATAAGCTTTAGCACGTGCTACCTTTGTACAACTCAAATCATTAAGAGCAACATTTTGTTTGTAGCTAAGAGCATTATTATAATGCGAATAATTTACATAAGTTTGAGACCTGAAAAGCAAAATTATATATGAAAACAACTAATGCAAATTAATAAATGGAATAAAGCCCCCAAGCTTCCAGTCACCGTTTCAAAGCTCACTTAAGAGGGAAAAGAAAGGCGCAATTAAGAATTACTAAGATGTGATTTGTGGTGCAGCAGCTCAAGCTTTTGGATACATGTTTTAAAATCATCACGCCATGCTCAACTTTAATCTAAGTGGAAACAATTAAGAAGAACATGGAATGAAAAAAAGATCTATAAAATACCGTTTTTGTTTCATTTTCTCTTTTTCTCACTGGAACATTCACGAAGAGTTTCATGTACAGTAGTTGAGTAGCCTGTGTAGATTCATCTTTAATCAGCTAATTAAGTTTCTCATCTAATTCTCAAACAATATCGCATGACCAGCCAACCACATGGCATCTGTGACATGTACAAGGCTACAGTACTGTCTGTTTTCCAGGAAATAATTAAAACAAGAGCACCATACAGTGATAAAAATTCATAGTGCCTTTGCTGTTTGGCTTGCTGCACACTAATAAAAAAATCTAACACCCCCACCCCCCCCCCAAGAAAAAAACATCAGACCCAGAAGAAAAAAGCGATCGATGTCAATCCTAAATAATAGAAATGCAGCTACACAACTTGTTTGCTGGTAAATAAACATTTATAAGCACAGTGCTTGCTCTCTGCTAACCTGGTCATCTTTACTGGTTTTCATTTTGATGTGATCTAGACAGCATGAGACACGCCAGGGGGTTTTACTCAGGTTTTCAATAAATCAAATCCCTGTCTTTATTTACGTGGTTCACTCCGTTAGGTATTTTTGCACCTCATTTATCATGCTATGGTATTTAAAGGATATTTTTAAAGCACGCTCTTTAGAAATAAGCACGTCCTAGTTTTACATTTATTTGTGACAAACGGATGAGGTGCTTAAGAGAAGCTTTTATGATAGAATTGATTAGCTGGTTATTCCTGGTTACAAGATTTTCAGCTTTGTGATGGGCCAGTGCACAGCAGAGAGGCCAAATTTCCATGTCTTTAGGCGAACAAATCTAATAACAGAAATAATCATTCCACTACTGTGAGGAACTGCTAGGTAAGATCAGTGCTTTCTTAATGAATTTGTTTTTATTAGGAAATACTGGGTGAATATTGAGAATGAAAATTAAGATAGCGTAGCATGGTGGTGCAGTGGTTAGCAAACAAATAGGTTCAAATCCCAGCCTGGTTCATCCCAGCATGCTCTCCCTGTGTCTGGGTGGGTTGATTTACAACACGTGCTCCATTTTTCCTTCTTTTAAATTATGACACTAGTGCCTCTTCTGTCCCTGTACTGGGCATAAGTCCTTCATGCCCCCACTGAACCAAACATTTACAGCATAAAAAGCAGACAAAGATCTGTTGACTTCTGTTCATTGTAGCAGGAAACTCATATTCATTTAAGAGTTTGCTGACTGTCAATTGTTCCGGTGTGTGATTGTGGCCGAATGCATAAACATGTGCTGTGATGTACTGGTGCCTTATCTGGGGCTGGCACCCTGATACTGCCAAGATGGACTCCACATCCCCATGAATGTGAATTAGAATGAACAGGCTTAAAATGGATGAATGAATGACTTAACTATAGTAAGTATAGGAAATGTTGAAATATGAAACCAAGAATAGGAGCACCTATGCTATAGACCAAATGATTCATTTGTAATTTATTTATTTATGTCTTTTTATATTTCATTTTTTATGTTATATTCGGCAGCACAGTGGCGCATTGGGTAGTGCTGCTGCCTCGTAGTTAGGAGACCCAGGTTTGCTTCCCGGGTCCTCCCTGCGTGGAGTTTGCATGTTGTCTCCGTGTCTGCGTGGGTTTCCTCTGGGTGCTCCGGTTTCCTCCCAAAGACATGCAGGTTAGGTGCATTGGCGATTCTAAATTGTCCCTAGTGTGTGCTTGGTGTGTGTGTGTGTGTGCCCTGCAGTGTGCTGGTGCCCTGCCTGGGGTTTGCTTCCTCCCTTGTGCCCTGTGTTGGCTGGGATTGGCTCCAGCAGATCCCCATGACCCTGTAGTTAGTATATAGCAGGTTGGATAATGGATGGATGGATGTTATATTCATAAATAAGGATGTGCGTCAGTGAATGTTGGGTGGACGAACTCTCAATCCATTTTAAACAAATGACTTACAGTGATGTAGCACCATCGACAACACAAGAGAAAAGCATGGACAGAACACCATTCCATTACAGGGCACTGTCTTGTATTTGCATGCTTAATCACACAAGACCTGTTTACAGTTGCCTTTTAATTTAACATACATGCTTTTGTTAGAAAAATGGAGCACTTCCATGAATACGTGAGGAGAATATTCAGATTCCACTTAGACATTGCCCAGTCTTATCCCATTGCGGTGGTGAGGTAGTAGCACTAACTACAGCGCCACTGTGCCACCCGCTGTCCTAAACTCAATGATATATTTAGTATCTGAATGCTTCACGTAATAATAGTAAGTACAAAGCTATTAAACAATTGTAGGGCAAAATGAATATACAATCATGGGAAAAGAAAGTACAGCCCCCCTTCAATTCTGTGATTTTATTAATCAGGGCCTAAATCACAATTGTGTTGTCATCATTAATTCTATAAACAGTGAAATCTAACCTAAGATGACAAATGAAATAACATATTTCAGTATGTTGCTATCTTTTTACAAAAAGTAAGCAAACATTTAGAATCCATGTGGATATGTATAAGTAAACGTTATAATTTAGGAATACGTAGAACCGCCTTTAGCTGTAAAAAGTTAAAGTAAACGTTTTCTGTACGAGTTATCAGTCACTCACATCATGGGGACTGAGGACAGATGTTGATTTGCTGATGTGCTTGGGATCATTGGCTTGTTACATGATCCAGTTTTATCCCAGCATAAGCAGTCAGACAGACGTCCTCACATTTGCCTTGATATAATGTGGAGTTGATGGTTATCTTGATGACGGTCAAGTTTACTAGTTGCTGTGGTTTCAAAACAAGTTGAAATCATTACCTCTCTGCCATCATGCTTAACAATTGGTATGAGGTATTTTTTCTAAACTTAGCACAGTACATGATAACCAAACATCTCCATCTTGAACTCTTCAGTCCAAAGGATATTGTGCCAGAATTTCTGTGGCTTGTTCAGTTGCAATTTAGCCAACTTAAATTGTGCTATCGTTTTCTTTTTGGAGAGACGTGAGTTTCATCTTGCCACCCTTCCGTGAAAGCCCTACTTTTTTCAATTTGTTTTTTAATTGTACTGTGAAGAACATGAACAATTAACCAGCGTACCAAGGTCTGTAGGTAACGTGATGTAGTTCTTGGGTTTTTCTTAATTTCTCTGAGCATTAAATGGTCTGACCTTAGGCTGAATTTGCTCAGAAGACTGGCAACTGTTTTCAGAACTCTCCATTTAGAAACAATCTTTCTTAGTGTGGAATGGTGAATTTCAAATGGTGTTTGGAAATGGCCTTATGGCCCTTCCCAGATTGATAAGCAGACACACATTCTTCTCTGAGGGCATGGATGATGTCCTTTCTTCTTGGCATGATGTGAACACAACCCTGAGTGCTCCAGATGACCAAACTGACAAAGGTTTGTATAGCGGTAGTCTCCCTTCCTGGTAATTAATGAATCTTGTGCATTTGATTAGTAACACCTCGCTGCTAAATACTTGGCTAACTAGTGGGGAAGTTGAAAGGATTCACTTATTTTTCCCCACATGGTTTCTAAATGTGTGCTTACTTTTTTGGAAAAAAAGTAATTATAATAACAGCATATTAAAATCTGTTATGTTTTATTTGTCACTTGAGCTTAGATTTCTCTGTTTATAGGCATTAGTGATGATAACACAATTGCAATTTAGACTCTGATTAATAAAATTACAGAATTGAAGGAGGGTGTACTTTCTTTTTCCCTTGACTGTATATAAATTAATGATATTTTTCTTAATAATTATTTCTAATATTATCTATTAAGAACTTTCACTCTTTTAGGTTATTACTTTTAGGTCTGCCATATTAGTTTTCTGTTGACTGTAATAAGTTTAGTGATTTAGTGATGATTTGTATATTTGATATTATCTTTTTTTTCAATTTCTTCTTAATTCTTCTTAATGCAGGCCTAACATTCTCAAATACTTCAGTCTTTTCAATTATATACTGTTTGAGAGTCCTCCCACAGGGTATATTTTGTGGATATATTTTACATTTTTTTTTCACTTTTCTATCTACTGACCCACTTATTCCAATTCAGGATTGTGATGAGCTGGACTTTATCCCGGAAGCATCAGGCACACTCGCACACACCCACACAGTATTTGGAAGTGGGAGGAAAACCACGTGGACATGAGGAGAATGTGAAAACACCACAAAGGCAGTAACCAGATTATAATTTTTAAATTTTTATTTTTGTTAAGTTACAGTAGTTTGATAGTTTAGCAGTGATTTCCTTCTCTGGTCTGGTCACTGCTCTTGTGGATTTGGCACATTTTCTTGTGGTCAGTGTGGGTTGTCTCTAGTACTCTGGTTTTCTGTTCATATCGCCATGTGTTAGTGTAGGTAAGGTCAATTGTTGCCTGTATACTCACCTTGTACGATGTAGCGTTATGTACATGAGTGTACCCAGTCATGGGCTGACTCCCCATCCAGGGTTTATTCCTGCCTTGTACCCCAGTCTACCACCAGGATAGCCTCCAGCCTCCCAAAACATTGGAATGAGCAGGCGCAGGAACTGAATCACTGGGTAGACACGCTAAGGGTATATTACAAGGTTTATACTTGTTAGCATTATCTGTTATGGAAAGCCTTACTACAGACTGCTACACACCTTGTCTTTGCATATATAAGTACTGCTTTGTTTGTTTGTAGGCATATTTTTCACAGATTAAAGCATATTTATTTATTATATTATTTTTTGCCTATAGGACGAAGCAATATGAAATGCAAATAAATACTTTTGACTTTGCTAGTTTAGGAATATTTTTGTATGTTGTGAGATTTTGGCATATAGAAATCATTTGCGAAACATAGTTTAAAAACAGTAATATATGTAATACTTCAGGATAAATTATAGAAGTCAGCAGAATAAATATATATATATATATATATACAGTATATATATATATATATATACAGTATATATATTATTAAAATGAGTACCATAGTCTTTTGTGTATTTTGACTTCGATAAAAAAAAATCAAAGGAATCTTCTATAATAGCAATATGTTTTATTCCAATTTCAAACAATTGTGAATACAAGTGTGCTGTCAGATTTGTTCCTTATAAACAAGACTGTAAAACCTCTGAAATGATGGCCCCTTTTCCATAAAGTGGATACTTTTCTTTTATGAATTTTTACCCAAATTAGCTTGATGAAAGTAATAACTGCTTTTTGGGAGTACAAACTTCCAGGATAATCACCTCAAAATCCATGTATGGTTACAGAGCATGATCATTTTAAATCATGCAACACATCGTCTATTCTTCTATATTGCTTACCATTGCACTGACATGGTGATCACTGTCGGTCTTTTTCCGTTATATTCTGGCTAAATATTTAAGAAGCTGCTTTAAACCCTAGTGTGTAGCCTTTTTTTTTACTCTGGAGCCTTGTGCAAAGCCTTATTAGTTGGCCTTTTGACCTCACTGGACAGCTTGTCAAGAAGCATTTAAAAAGACAAAATGTTAATTGGCAAGAGTTTCCATAGCAAAAATATTGATTCATGTTTTCAATTTAATTCTTTAAGAGTAGCTATCCTTGATGTATGATATTGTATGTGCAGATGTAAAAAGGTTCCACAATGCTCATCAGTTCTTTAAAGCTTTTTAATGTGCTGGGAGCACAGGACATAGTCTTCTATTTAAACATAAACTACCGTACATTACAAGATTCTGTACTTAAGAGAAAACCTGCTAATACAACAGTTGTTAATTCTATAAACCATTTTAAGTGATCCATAAAACAGTCTCCTCTGTGTTAGTACAGGAGTTACAGTGTCCCATGTGTTCTCCATAGAATATTAATCCATTTTTATATAGCAGAATTGTTATGAGTCAGTATTGGAAGATGTTTAAATTAGTTAAGTTTGCAAAGTGTGTCATCGTTGAAATTTGAGAAAATTAGTGGACCATAAACTACATCAACAACAACAAGCATTTATTTCTTGTATAGAGAAAAATCACACAAGTAGTGCAGCAATGGACTTTAACAGACCCATTTTTGACAGCCCCGCACCTTGAGCACCTAAAAAGACAAGAAACCCCCCCTCCCCCCAAAAAATACCCTGTATTTTCAGAAAGGCAATTCAGAAAGAGGCCTCTTTCCAGGTTTTTCAGTAAATACAATACAGAAAACAGAACACAAGTAATCCTCTTCACAGAGCTAGATGACCAATCTGTCGTTGCCACCTCAGGAATACAACAGTACAAACTACAAAGCAAAATGCAAGAAGTGATTATATCACTCACTAAATACTGAATTATCACATATGAGGATTCCGATTCGTTTAGAGTTCTGGAGACCTCAGCCAAAAAAACTGCCATCACCCTACTGGCCATTCCACAACTGAGTCAGTCTTGGGCCGGCCAATCTGATGAAAGGACCCTTCGAACTGATGATTCCAGCACTCCTTTATCTGAGAAGATATTTCCTTAGGTAGGCAAACATCTTGGCAGTAGAGCAGTGGCAGGAAGTGAGAGGAGAAGAGAAGAGAAACCGAGTAGGCAAGCAGTTTATAAATGTCATATTGTTTCTATTTTAGTACTAATGACTAACCACAGAGATGCAACATGTGCAGGTAGTCAGCAGCTCTAATCAGGGTATGCTAAACTAAAGTGGTGAGATTTAAAACCTGAGACTGAAAAGGCATCTCTTATAGTAGCAGGCAGACCATTACACCACTTCGGGGCCCTGTAACTAAAAGCTCGACCTCCCACGGTTATTTTATTAATCTACATGTTGGAGTAATTTTTATTGTTTTATATTTTACTGTTTTCATTTTGTTTTTCCTCCACCTCCCTCATACATAGTCATAGGAAGACTTCTTTGATGCCTGTCAATATTTAATTAGTCACCTTACCAATAATATTCTATCTAATGAAAATTTACATATGGTGTATAGCTTGCGTCATAGCACACCTGACATTATTGTTTACTATCTACTGACAAAATGAAACTCCTTATATGCCATTGAGTCCAACATTGTGCATCATGTGTTAAGTCAGAGTCTGGAGTTCAAAATGAACATTAATTCAAAGAAAGCCATTTAGTATAACGCCCTGCCACTTACTGATGTCATGAGTGGGCATGACTTTCTCCAAGGTGAAATACTCCAAAGTCTTTGAGTAACTGATCATTGTACCTTACTTAAATTGATCTCTGCCATGTGTCCTTTCAAAAGTTATGAAAAGATAATACTGTATGCGTGTCTTAAAATGCCTGAGGTGAGAGTCCAGAATCAAACCCCTTTATCTTAACTGGTCTTAATCTATCCTTTTCTATGCCAGGGTATATTGTCAATGAAGTACATATTCATGATAGATAGATAGATAGATAGATAGATAGATAGATAGATAGATAGAT
>JANRMT010062857.1:5708707-5725848 GCA_026402145.1 Polypterus bichir lapradei
TATCTATCTATCTATCTATCTATCTATCTATCTATCTATCTATCTATTCCTGAGTAGCTTTGCCTTTATGTTCATTCTCTTGCTGGAAAACAAATCTCCAATGAAGTCTCAGTGCTGCTGTGGACTGCATCGGGTTTTCCTGCATGATTTCTCTGTATTTTTCATACTATCCTTTCATGCTACCCTCAACCTTCCAAGGCCTGATGGACAGAAGCATCTCCATAGCATGATGCCTCCACCACCTTGCTTCATGAAGGGCATGGTATGTTTTTTATAGTGGGCAATTTTTATGCCGTTTAGTCCGAAGGCCTAAAAGCTAAAGTTTGATCTGTTCTTAATCATAGAACTTTTTTCTAGCTGATTCCATATGCCTGCTACTAAACCCTAGCCAAGATTTCATTTTTTGTATGTTTTTTTCATAATAGTAACTTTCTATTTGCCACCCTTTAATAAAGCTGCAATGTCCGCTGTAGCTTGTGACTCCATCTGAGTTCTCATAGGTCTCTTGGTGGCCTCCCTCACGCGTTTTCTTCTTGCAGGATCATTCCGTTTTTTTGGACAGCTTGCTCCTGTCAGATTAACAGCTGTTCCATATTTTTTCTACTTTCTAATGACTGGTTTATCTGGACTCCAAGGATATTCTGTGACTTGGATATTTTCTTGTGTTCATCCCCTAACTTGTGCTTTTCAGTCAGCTTTCCATGGAGTTTTTTTGTATTGCTCTTTTTTCCTCAATGTGTAGGTTAGGCCTCCATACTGACTCATCACAGATAAGGTGCTTTTATACAACTGAAATCCCAGGCAGGTGATTCCATTGAAGTAATTCTCTAACTCCTAAAACCAGTTGGCTACCCCAGTGGTGATTTAGGTGTCATATTAAAGGGGGGAAAATTTATCTGATCAATTATTTTGTGTTTTGTATTTGTAATTAATGAAGACTACGTTGTAGATCTGTTTTCACTGTGACATTAAAGAGCCTTTTTATTGATGATTATAGTCAAAAAAGCTTAATTAAATTTGCTGTGATTCAATGTTGCTTAACAATAATATGTGAATAATTTTTATATGTCATAGTTTGTGTAAATGAATCACAGAGATTACTGCCAATCTGGTGTCTTTGCTGTAGTTTGTGTGCTTATGTATGTAAACATGCACTAAAGTTATAAATATGCTCAAGCACTTTGAACTCCACTCAGTGAAGACCCATTTATGAAAATTAATTGAATATTATATACATTTGATCTATGTTATGTAAAGCTTTTTAAACTATTTTAAATTAGAGCAAAATGTCCTCCTTTAGATTTTAAATTATTTTAGCCAGCATTAGGCAAGTGGCCCATGAATGCTATAATAACAGTAGCATTTCATTTTATGCAGTTCCTTGATTTGTTCAGTTTTCATCCTTGATTGATTTCTTCATTCAAAGGAAAATGGTGCTGTGGTGGATGGCCGGGATGCCTCCTTAATGGAAGGACTGGGGGAGAAAGTCTGCTTTAGGGCATTACCTCCCCCAAACTGCTAAAGGGCAGCCTCCCTGGATGATAACACCAGCATGGATTCCTACAGGGCTCACTGGCAGTTGGAGTTTGCTGGTGGCTCAACTCTTTTGGGTTCCAGGAGTGCCGTCAGTAGGTGCTGCAGGCCCTGCTGATCCTCACATTGTCAGGCTCCCACCTCTTCCAGAAGTGCTTTCAGACTATTCTTACGGGACTCCAGAATTACTTCCAGGTGTAACATAAAGAGAGCCAGCTGCTTCTACTCCAGGTCCCAGAGTCCCAGAAGAAGGAGGAGATCAAGAAAGAAATAGAAGAAGACAAGAAGAAAAGGAGACAATGTGCTGTGTGCTTTATTCCTGTGCTTTGTACAGTGCTTTGGTGGTTGGAAACACTTAAGGAAAGATTTTCCCACAAATAAAAAAACCTTAGTGTGTTGTCGAACTTGGCCCTGTGTCTGTCTGTGTCAGGTTTGGGGAGCTGGAGTGCCCCCTTCAGGAAACAGTGTACATGAACCTGAGAGTGTACAGTTTATAACCATGGACATTTTCAGCATTAGTTTCACTTTGGTGTGATGAACCCACATACTTTCTTGAAAACTCCACACAAAAATTATATTTTTTATACAGTATGTTACTTACCCATGTACTTTAAAGTGGTGGCTGAGAAAAAAGTTTAATCTCATGTTTAAATGCAGATTGAAAGAAGTTTATGACATAACTGAAAGCAATAGTGATTAATGATGTATAATGGTAAATGATTTGAAAAACATCCATGGAAAAAAGAAATAAAAATCTCACGTTACTCGTGTCTTGTTATCCACATATCTGCTGTCCAGCTGTATCCAGAATGCCCAGCACACACATCCTAAACAGTAAATGGTAGTCACTCTAAACCAACAAATGAGGGGGAGGGGTGGGTCTTACATCCAAAGAACCCTTCCCATGAGGCGTCTGGTTTCCTGTTTATTCCCAGAAGTAACTATTTAATAATATTTTAGCAAAAAGCATGTGTTCTGAACATTTTGAGCATACAACTGGATAACAGACATGTGGATTAGGTGACCCGAGTAATACAGGGTGAGTCAAAATGATGTTAACACTAATGGTACTGCTATATATATATATACTTATATACAATTTTTGTGGACAATGTATGTGCCACTTATGGTACATGTGTTGAACATGATGGTAAACAGGTTGAGACATTCCTGTAAATAATCTTGCACATATGAATTATGTTTTGTGAATAAATTGTTTCCGCCATTCAAATGGTAACATAATTTTGACTCACCCTGTATAAGATTTTTATTTATTTATTTATTTTTTCTGTGAGTGTTTTTCACATTGTTTGCCATTATACAGCATTGGCTGCCATTAGCTTCTCGTATGGTATGTCATTAGGTAGAGTGGTGGCTTTGTGGCTAAGGATCTGTTCTGGCATCTGGAAGATTGCCGGTTCAAATCCCATTACTGCTGGAAGGGATCCTACTCCTTTCAGGCCCTTAACCTGACAATTTTTTTCAGGGGTGCTGTACAAGGGCTGACTCTGTACTCTGTCTTCCAAAGCTCAATCAAAAAGACAATTTCCTCTCTGGGATTAATAAAGTATATCAAATCAAAAAAAAATTCTCTCCATTCTGCCTGAAAACATGACATTAAAAATGTTTCTCACCAACCACTATAAAGTACATAGGGTAGGTAATATTAAAAAATATTAGGTGGAGCATTCCATTAAAAAATTAATTTATGCCTAAAGGAATTAGCCTTAATAGGTAATGTATGGAGCAAAGTATTTTATCTGTAACAGAATCCTAATTGATTAAAGGTACAATAATGATATGTTTACTGTAATGACATTTGGTTTGTAGTATATATGGTACTACTGTATATAAAAAAGACAAGATGAAACCAAAGCATAACATAAAAAAATCATACCCACATAATCCAATTAATGGTTATGGGGTGGGCCTTTTCTAGCATCATTAAATGCAGGCATTAAATTCAGACATGTTATAGCCAGAGAATAAAAATTTGATACTGTATTTTTTTTCCAACATGCTGATCAATTGTTGTTTTGGATGTCCACGCTACAAACAATTCAGAGGAATGGCCATGGTCTATTGAGTATCACTAGATTTCATTATTGTTAAGAGTAATGGGGAGTTTGTGCAGTGGCGTAGCTAGAGTTTGTGCCGCTTGGGGCAGAGCGGAGCTTCAATTTGCCACCCTCGAACATATTAGAATATGTTAACCTATTTAAATAGAAAATTAAAATGACATATAGAGAAAAATTAAGATACATTTTTCATAGATTTATTCATATTTAGAGAAACATCAATAATTTTTCACATACCTGTATACAGTAATTATTTATAAGCATCAGCTAGACAAGAATATGCTGTAGTATAGATGCACTGATAAGCCGTATTCTAATTATTAGTTTAATATAATTATGCTGCGAAAAACCAGA
This sequence comes from Polypterus bichir lapradei, assembly GCA_026402145.1. Classification (NCBI taxonomy): domain Eukaryota; kingdom Metazoa; phylum Chordata; class Cladistia; order Polypteriformes; family Polypteridae; genus Polypterus; species Polypterus bichir. Next base: position 5,712,673 of record JANRMT010062857.1, read on the forward strand.
ACCAGTGTAGTATACAAGTGGTAGGTGGGGATGTTTTCTGCGCAGAGCAAGAACTCATTCAGATTCCTGATAATGAAACGAAATTATAAATTGTAAATTAGTTGTTTATCTTCCAGGAAATTATTATCGGTGAAATGTTTATGTTTATTTTTGTTATTGCCTCATAAATTTCAACTGCTGTGTCTGATGCTGTCACAGAATGACAGTCTGAAAATTATTTTTGAAGCATTTGTGAATAAAAATCAGACAATTTAACTTTTTTTCATTCATGAGTGATATTTTTCTGAACCCTGCTGCTTACATATGAATTGTACAGAGCCTTTTGGCCAATAATGCCGCCCCCAAAAATGTGCCAACCAGGGCGGACTGCCCCCTCCGCCAACCCCTAGCTACCCCACTGAGTTTGTGTATTAATTTCAAGGTTTCACTTTAAATATTCCACATACTGTAATTTCTTATGAAGGCATACTGTTTGGATTCCTCATAATTAATATATTAACACTAGAATCCCAGGAGCCTACGAAAAAAGTCATAAGGCCAGGCCACCTTAAATCCCCTTGCATCTCCTCATCAGCAACTTTGTTTTGCAAATGTGTCAATCAGCACAAGCAGCAAGCAGCCTTCTATCCCATCCACTGACGCAGCTGAAGTTCTCCCAGCTCAAGTCTGCTTATTAGTGTGTGATGTGCCTGGAATTGTATAGGGTAAATGATATATTGTTATTTGGAACACATGCATTTTGTGTGTGTTCCATATGTACAACCATCTGGGTAAATGTAGGATGACAGGAAATGTGAGGCAAGAAATGTTGAACACGTAACTAAAACAGTAACTTTTTTCATGTTATAAGATTTCTGGGACTTACACTAGATGTCAACCTTGAAAAGTGCCAAGTCAGGTTTCCCAGAATTCTGTTTTATTTGCAAATCACTTCTACCCAGAAAAGTATAGATAAATTACCTGGACAGTCTATATGAAAACCAGGAGGTTTACTTCCACTAAAAAATTGTTGTTCATGCTGTACACATCGGCAAAGTATCATGGAGAGCAAAAAGTCAAATAAAATGGGCTGGCATCTTCACCAGCATGTTCATGTGCTATGAATTTTAACACCCAAGCCGCAGCCAAAGCCAGTTGGCATTGGGTTTCAAAATCTTTTATCATTTCATCAGTGTGCAAGTCACTCTCCTGTCCTTCCTTGACTTTTCCTAAATTAATGTACTTTAAATGCCCATGTTGTTACAACTCTGAAATTTTATTCTGAAATCATGATATATATTTTTTTCTTCATTTTTTTTACACAAAACAAAATCCTGTTACCACCACAAGCAATGCCATTGGTACCAAGGTGTGAATTGCTGTCGCTCTCCTCAACTTTGCACTTGACTGCATTTGCATTTCATTTTTCTTTGACAGATCCTCTAATGCTGCTATTATCAACATTACTGAACTTTGTTTCCTAGATGTGAAATTCTGTTTGTCTTTAGCAGATAACTCTAAAATAATCAACAAAAAGTGTCACACTTATAATCTGTTTTATGGTTTCACTGCATGTGAAGAAGAAAAAATAAACCGGAAAACAATTACAGTTTTTTCAGTTAGGTATAAAATAATTACAAGCTCACTTGAAATGCTATTGGGATATTTTTCACACACTGAAATATGACTAGTAAGGGACAGCATGCAAAGTGGCACACTGTGAGTGAAGAGCACCTTGGCAAATGATTGTCTCACTCACAGTTTTCACAGACACAGCAGACCCAACAATGTATGTAAATGTGAAAATAAATGTCAGGCTTTCTTTGTGAAAATGGAAGGACTGAGGCAAGATTGTGCTTGAGCATAAATGAGGAGCCTTTTAGGAGAAAAAAAAATATGATTTGAATGCAGCTATACTGAAATGCTGGCATATTTATTGAATTATATTCACACACAATCACACATAATTTTTCACATAGATAGTTTGATGACAGATGTGCATAAACACAAAGAAAAATGACTGTTTATTCTTGTATCTGCATATAGGAAAACATTGCAAGTGAGCTGCTTTGCAAGTGAGACTGCTCCATCCGCAGTGTGCCATCTCCAGTGTTCTACTTTCCCCACATAAAACTGATGCTGGCTGTGAATTTCATATACTGACAGCTTTGCTGCATCATCAGAAACCCAGCACACTTACCTTCAGAACTGTATTGTGCATTATAAGTAAGGGCGGACATACCTGTTGATGGGTAGTTGTTCTTGATGAAATGTTGATGCCCATTCACACCAAGGTCATTTTCAAAGTGTCTTAGCTTTGAACTTTCTGACAATCTCTTTAAATTTTCAGAATAAATGCTGCTACTATTATGGGCAGGTGAGCTGAAGGCTTTTTAATAATTTCTTACTGCATGCGAGTTAAAAATGTAGCTTTTTAAAAACATGTCTACTTTGGATATTTTGCCCACAATATTATAGGAGACAGGTTTAGTATAAATGTCTGATGAAAGATTTTGCCCGTCTCTCTTGGGCATGCACTGTATTTGACGCAGTATCATTTAATGACTGTAGTCACTATAAAGATCCATTGACTGTTTTTGCTGTAAACTGCTGCCTCATTCAGAGCTACTTCCAAGTTTGCCTAAATAAAACAGAAAATACATTATTTTAACTGACTCTGTGATAGTGCTACATTGGTAAAATAAAATGAGAACAATTACAAATATGAAGAGCAATGTGGCTTGTACTCAAGCAGTTCTCCAAACATTTGTGTAAAATGTGAGCCCATTTAATGACGACAGTGAAGAATACTTGAGCTTGGGTTTTGCTTACTAGTACATTTTAGAAGTTGTGTTTTTAAAATGAGTACTATTGGAAATATTCCACAGATTCTAGTTGAAGTTAATGGCTTTTGCAGTAGGAAATGTTCCTAAATGTAAATGGGGATGTGTAAGGAAAAATGCAAAAAGATGCCTTTTGTTTAAACTACCATTAACATATGGAAGGGTTTTATAGCTTCTGCAATTTTAATTAAGATAGATAGATAGATAGATAGATAGATAGATAGATAGATAGACCTTTATTTGTCCCTGGAGGAAAGCTGGCTTTTTACAGAAGCTTTTTAAATAAATAAATACATACCTATACACACACACTTTGATATTTTTTAAAATTTTTAATATATTTATAAATAAATATCTTTTCAACCACTAATGTTCAATGAAACTGGACCTCCCAAAAAAATATTGGCAGGTGATTACAAAAAATTAATAGATAGGGAGCAGGAACGGTGGCACAATGTTACGACTGCTGCCTTGTAGTAAGCAGACCAGGGTTCACATCCCAGGTCCTCTTGGAGTGTGAATGTTGCATGGAGTGTGAATGTTGTCTGTCCCTGTGTCTGTGTGGGTTTCTTCTGGGTGCTCTGGTTTTCTCCCATTATCCAAAGACATGGAAGTAAGGTGGATTGGTGATATTAAATTGGCCCATGTGTCGTTGTGTTTGCCCTATGATGGACTGCCAGCCTGTCCAGGATTTGTTCTTGCCTTGCACCACCACGACCCTGTTCAGGACGAAGATGGTTAGAAAATGACTGATTGACTAATAGACAAGGTAATGAAAGATTGTTTATTTTTGCTAAAGTTTGTATATTACAATTCTTCCTTAACATTTAAAAAAGTTAATAATGATAAAACACAATGAAAAGCCATTCCCTAATTCAGCAGGTCATATTTCACCCTCAAATACAAAGGCTGAGCACAGACTACGCTGCAAGTGCATAAAAACACTGCAGAAAACAAGGATCTGCTGAATAATTAATACTATCACAAGTTACTGATAGTGATGTGACAGAATGTTGTCCTACACTCTTAAAAATGATGGTTCTTTAATGGCACTTTATGGTTCTTTACTAGGTTGTGTTGTTCCTCATAGAGTATGTGCTTGACAAAGCACCATGTCATTCTGGAAGGGGTTCTTTCCATATAAAGTTGGTTCTTTGTGCTAGAAAAATGTCCTAATATGTAGAAAAAAGCCCTGAAATCTTTAATGTATGGTAGACTACCTAGCAGGACACTAACTGACTTAGCCTGTGTTACTGGGTGCAGTAAGAGTTCTTTTATAATCACGAGCCATTAGTATTAAACAAATCTGCCATCTTCTGTTCCTGGTTATTTACTGTATGGAGCCTGTTACTGATCTAAATAAATAAATATTCTCTCTAGAACATTCTAGCAGATGGGTCTTTTGGGAACCAGAAATGGTTCCCTTATGGCATCACTTTGAAGCAACACTCTGGCACCGTTATATTTAAAAGGGTAGTCATAGTGTTTCCCAGCCTTAAACGGGGTGACATTTAATGGGATTCATTTCAAAAGTTAATTACAGCAAAACATGTGTACTGTCACTTCCTTTCAGGAAGGTATATTTTTGAAATCTATTTATTTAATCCTAATTTACACATACAATGTGCAGAAAAAATACTGATGCTCTCAAACAAAAGATCTTCCCTAAGAATAAAAAGATAAAATATTGTATTCTACAATTCAGAAACTTCCAAGCAGCTTGCTTTGTTTGAGGAACACACTCTTTGATAAAAGGTCTTTGGTGTATGTCGTAATAAGAAACAGCCCATTATGTTTTTCACTGATATAAATTCAGGGGACACTTGCTTGTCATCACATGCACTGCCGACATCAAGTCTTAATTGTAAGAGCTACTAGTAATGAAAAAAACAGAAGAACATTTTCAGCCTGGATGATTGCAGTACATTCAAATTTCAGAAGTTCAATGTTATGCTTTGCAGCATTTGTAGAAGTGTGCTTCATGGTAATAACAAAAGGCTGCATTTTCTAATGATTTGTTCAAAAACTGCTTTTTTCTGAAAATGTCATTTTATGCAGCTAAAATGTTTCTTTTGCAACTGCGTATATATATCGATTAGTAAGTATAAATACATATTTTATTATTACAAAGGATTTATTGTAAATTTAATAAAACTTTATTCAATATTATTTTACTAGGATATACAAAAATGAGTAACATTATTGACATTTGCTTTTTAAATGGAATTACAGACAAACTAGAGGTAGTTTTGTTTTTGGACACTTGTGCATCACCGTGTTTTGCACTAATTTTAGCATTTGAGATTATTCTCTTCACTTTATTTTTATTCATCTGGACCTTCCTTTCGGTTGCTGGTTAGAATCCTGCTAATTAAAGTTTAGGTGTCTAAATTTACATAAGTAATGAACTTGTCCATTTCTAATTTTCAGAATATTTCCATAGTTTTAAAATGTATTTATTAAAACTTTATACAATACTAGAAATATTATTAAAAAATCTATAGCAGTTCCTTTGATATCTGCTTTATATTTCTCGTAATTAATATGAAAACAGTAATTTTTGCCATCTATTTGCTGATTTCATCACCTTTTCTTGTAATAATGGAAACTAAACACAGTAAATAAGAGGAGATTGACTTCACAACAAAAAACATGCAGATGACTTTAGATATGCACCTTTTTATCTGTTGAGCCTTCAGCACAGCAAAATATTTTGTTTCTGACCTTCTTTATGTTTTTCAGCTTAGAAATAACCTCTGCCTATTTGTTCTTTTTAGACACAGCCCTTTTTGTAACTTTCTCAAATTGTATGTCATCTCTGATTGCTGTGAAAGAATTCTGTCCTACTATTCCATGACACTTCTTTGTTTCAGAAGCACTGTAATGTTTTTGCCTGACATGACAATAATAATGCATTTTATTTATAGAGCACCTTTCCCTCGCTGAACAAACATGTTTTGTGTCCTGCCCGACACTTGTATGTGATTCAGGTCTGGACTTTGACAGCAATTTTAGAATAATTACTGGTGTAGCTCAGAGCCAGACAGAGAAGACAGAACACTTCCGCTTACAGTTCTCTTCATGTGGTCTGTGTGTTTGTCCAGCCACTACTTCTGAGCCTGACGTAGAGCGTCTTAGTGGGACCTTCAGCATCAGGGTGCGGGCAAAAAAAAAAGCCTGAATGGGACACAAGTCTATGGCAGGCCTTATTAATGCACTAAACTCATACTCTACTGATATTTGGGCAATTTAAGCTGCCAGCCAACCCAACACATAGGCCTTTGGGGTGTGAGAGGAAAACCAGAGTTTTAAAAGTGGACTTTTTTATATAACATAGTCCTGTTGATTTTGACTGTTAAAAATCAACATAAAAGCGCAGTGAACACCGTTTATTCTAACTGTTCCCCTGCTAAATAACTTCTCAGCTATGCTGTAACTTTTTTGCTAATGTAATAGTTTAAACACCAGGAAAAAAAACAAAAGTAGCAAAGCCAAGCAGAGTTTTCATTGAGTAAATAAACTCCTTTTTATTATTAAGCAATTAAGAAATCTGCCTAATAAGCTGCGTCACACTTAACCCTAAGTCTTTTTTGAAGAGAGATTCAGCAAGAAGTCGCTGTTTCAGAAAAATACAAAAAAAAAATTTGCACAAAAAATGGAAACCACTCAAATGTGCAATATGAGTAAGCTGGCAATGATCCACAACAGGAATAAAATGCTTATCCCTCAGAGTCCACTTTAACAAAAATAGTAATTACTTATTCTTTTTGAGAGGTATGTTTCCAAATACAAATTTGGCATTTGGATGAGACACTATGGTGATCAAACTCTTCATTATCATAAAGAGATGGCATTTGTCAAAATAGAGAAGACAGAGAGTCTCCCGAGATATACAGGTATGCTGGGAAGAGGTTCGGGAAAGACAATAACCGAAGGCAATATCAGGAATCAGCTCCAAGGGTTATGTAGAAAGAAAAGACATTTCCCCAGTCCCAGGATCTTTTTCTTGGTTCTCTGGACTAGGCCCTCAATTCTGTGGTTTGTCGGCTTAAGGAGACACTACACATACTGATGAATCAAGGCCGTTATTTGCAGTTCATTAGCATTGTCTAATGATTATTGTATTCTAGGCCATTATTCACGGATGGTTCTGAATCAGTTAATTAGCTTGCATTCCTTGTTCAATCAGCCTCATTTGATCCATCTAGTCCAAGTTCTTATTAAGTCAGAGACAGTCCTTCACATGACCGCTATAAAGGACGGTGGTGCTCCCATAGCAAATAATTCCATTAGATGGAGATAAAAAAAATTGCAAAGTAATTTTTTTTATTCATTTAACATGGGGGCATAAACAAAAGGAAGAAAGTGAAAGTAGCAAAAAAACAGCAAGTATAAATAACCCTGAAGCATCCTTAAGGTTATCTAAACTGGAGTTCTGTTCAGGTGGAGCCTCACCACCTCCTCTCCAGGCAGTGTGCTGTAGTGGTTATGGATTTGGACTGCAAACCCTGGGGTTGTGGGTTCACATCCTGTTACTGACACCCACCGTGTTATCATAAGAAAGCCACTTAAGCTGCCTGTGATCCAAATGAAAAGAAACAAAAGAAATGTAGCCAGTTGTATTTTTCAAATGTTGTGAAGGTGCACTGGTTAAAGATGTCAGTCAAATAATCTTATCTAGTACAGTATATAAGGAAGTACTAAGGTTCTGTGTGTCTAGTACCTCAGAGCACACTGATTGGTCACTTTGGCTTTGGTGATGTGACAAAAGAGGAAGTAAGATGCATGAGGAGGGGTAAAGAAATATGAAACAAGCTGAGAGAGTTGATTTCAAAAATGGCCAAGTATAAAAACAGACAGGAGACGAGAACTCCGCCTGAATAATAATTACAAGAGTATGAGAAGCAGGCTTTACGGAGACATGCTCAAGAGACAAGGTGCCAGTGAAAAGACAGTCACACACAAGCGAATACAGAGGAAAGGCGCTGAAGGTACATGTAGGGCAACAGAGAGCAAATCTTCAACAGGTACCTTCCCTAGTAAGTAGAAACAATAATTTCCCCTGATAATTCTCCTGTTCCCAGAAAGCATTAATGTCCAGGTCACCTTTTCTTGTGTACAGTAACACCACTCCCTACCGTCACACTATGTAGAAACACCATAACATGCAATGTATATATATATATATATATATATATATATATATATATATATATATATGCTCATCTGACTTTTAAAATGTAGTATATACATCAATTTCAAACATTTTGAGCTCAGCATAAAATAGGATTGCAGTACCATTTCATTTAAGATTATTTCATATTATTCCCTTATTTCCCTTACACTGATTGTTCCTTTCCACCTACAAATTTTACAAAAGTTAGGAGTGAAATTATAAAGAGATTAATTTGTTCATTTATCTCTGCCCTCAGTACCAAAGAATCTGGGGGATGGCAGCATTATGCCATCTTTGAGGAGGATTTTTATTCCTACCTTCATTTCTGTGTATTTATTTAGAATACAATGATCACAACATTAAAAATAAGGCTGAAGTAAAAATATTAATTGAAATTGACATAGAGCATAATAAAATACAGTTGACATCTTTAATAGCCATTATCAAATAATTCCATTTACATAAACATATTTACCAAAACTGATGGCAGACATTATAAAATGATTATTCACCATTACATTGTGTTACATTAGAGTAATCAGCCCCATGACATCCCTATTGACAGGCCAAGCAATTTTTATTTTGATTACTGTTATTTTATTATATATTAGTATGAGTGGGTGTCAAGCTAAAGTTAGAAAATCGGAATTATTAGAAAATGGAATGAACCTTAACAAACTGATAATGTAATTTCTCAATGTAGTCTCCACCCTTCTCAATGCACTTGCGCCACCTGTCTGGAAGTGCCAGGTTTCCAGCAGAATAAAAGGTTTTGTCTTGTCCTCGAAACCACTTGTGCATCGCTTTCTTCATGTCGTCTTGAATCGACAACCACCCAGGTGTTTTTTCAGTGGTCCAAAAAGGTGGAAATCACACAGTGCCAAATCTAATGAATAAGGAGGATACCACAAACTTCAGCTTCTCCAGACAAGCCTTGGTGTTCTTGGCATTGTGTTAATTGTCTTGCAGCAAAAGGACTCCTTGAGACAGCAGACCCCACCACTTGGATCGAATTGCAGGCTTCACATTGGTCTCCAGCAAGTCAGAGTAACTTGCACTAGTGACTCTAGTAACCCTCAGCATGTAGTGTTCGACAATAACTCGGGTGTACGAGTGGTAGTGAGGACAAGACAAAACCTTTCATTCTGCTGGAATCCAGCCATTTCCAGGCAGGTGGCACAAGTGCATTGAGAAGGGTGGAGACTACATTGAGAAATGACATTATCAGTTTGTTAATTTTTGCTCCATTTTCTAACTTTAGCTTGGCTCCTCCTCATATATTATTATTTTGTCTTTTAGATACCAAAATATATAATGTACATTTATGTACACATACTTTAATATACAAACACTACTTACACACTGACTCATTAAACATTAAAAATATATTTTAAAAATTAAATACAATTTGTGTAAGGACAAGACAGAATTGGAACATATATTTGGTTAACATGCATTTTATTATTTCTCAAGATGCGTTAGTTATAATAGAGGTATATACAGTGTATATTTTAATATAAAGGACTTATCTGTCACAGATATTACCTTTTAGATCAAACTATCAATTTGCAGGCAATTTTCTAGATTTGTCAAAGTTAATGCATATTTAATTCAAAGATTCTTGTAACATTTTTTTCTTAAGGGAAATGCTTATTATTTTATGTATAATTGAGGACTAATTTAGACAAAATAGAATCTCATATGAAAATTCTTTCCATCAAGCTTGGAATGTGAAGGACCGTAATGTGCACTTCCAGCTCAATTTCTTTTCAATGTTCTTTCCAGGTCTGCAGTGCTGTCCAGAACCAGGACTTCACAGTTATTGAGGACTATTGCACCGGACTGAAAGCTCTTCTTTACCTTCAGACCATCAAACAGCTTCAAGACTGGGATGGACAAAGCCCGCCAACCATGCAGCACCAGAAGGGTAAACCTGTCCCACAGCTGAAAGAGCTCAATGAAAAGGTTAGTCCTGGAATTTCAAAAACTTATTAATGTTTACACTGCCTGTTCATCCAGGTCTTTTAAGTAAACATTACAGAAAATTTGATTTGTGCCATAAAAAAAAAGTGATAATCTAACAGTGGTGTATTGTTTGGTTTCATAACCTGAGTATTATATGACAGTTGCACCAACACTGCAAAAATGAAATCTAAGTAAGTGAAAAATATTTATATCATGACAGTAAATCTTATTTCTCTTATTGTAAGAATAATTGACTTATCAAAAAAACGTGTATTTATGATTATTTAGCTTACTTCAAGAAATCTGAAATAACTTACACATATTTCAGACTTCAATAAAGTACTACACTTTTACAAACTGAAAAACCAATGTGAATTTAATTGTTGTTTTGTTTTTAACAAGTTAATTTAACTTGAAGTTGTTCACTGGTCATGACATTATATTACAAAACAGTTCAGTAGACATATTTTTAATTTTATTGTAGAGATTTTCAGCACAAAATCTTATTTGTTTTTATTTACTCAAGGAAATTAATGTGCTGTGGACACATTTCTGAATGCTTACTGTAATGACTAAGCAACATCGGATTAAGACCCCCATGGCCGAGGCTCAAAAGGCCCCGTTGATCTCACCTCACTACCCCACTAGGCCTACGCTTATACTCACACATAAAAAACACCACATACACACACACCACATGGCAATAAGTTGGGTACAGGGATTGAAATGGAAAAAAAATTCTAAACTTTATAATGGGTCAACTCCATCTTTCTTTTTGTTCATTTGGGTATTACAATGAATGTAACAAATGAATTGATGAGAGCAGCTACACGTCTGCATGAAGTCAACCTTTGTCCGACATTTAACAAACATCAATGAAAGATTATTAGAAGGACTTGGCCATTTTAGAACATAAGGGTAATATGTAACTGAGCATTTTGGGTTGCCATATTTGTGCCAAATCAAATTAAAGACCATTTAATTTAAAATCATGTGTTTGCCATTGCTTGGTGCATTCTATTTCATGCAGTGTCCTTGTTGTCCTCCACTTTGTTGTTCACGTCTGTATCAATGGCTTCACAGAATTGGACTGTTCATTGATGCTAGAAGCAGTGATGTTAAACCTTTCCTGATTATCTATCAAGTGCATCTCATTTAAATTTCTCAACTGCAGTGTTCATATCCAATACCAATCGATACTATCTCTTTTTAAATGTATCTTTTTGCCGCACTATGGGGCTCTTATTTTGAATGACTGTCCATGTGGACCTTTACTTTTCTGTGGTCCAGTACCACATCAAATGTACAATCTTGTAAAAGTGACTTATGGAACACCAGCTTTTCTCATACCCCACCCAAATCAACTACACAGAAGCCATATTTTTCTTTTAACAGCTTTTTATTCTGGTGTGATTGGACAGGTTTATAGCTGTAAGGATCAAAGTCGGGTACAGGTGTGCTCTAGATGGCTGATTGCTTTGAGTGCTTCTACTGTCAGTGAAAAATGTGAACTTTTTCTGTTATTAGGATTTTTTTTACTGGATATACTAAGATCCGTTTTTAAGCAGGGTCCCAGGATGAAAACCCAAGTCGCCCTGATGGTATATCCGACCATGATCACTATCATCAAATAAGTTTTTATTGCAGTTCCTTTTGATAGCAATTGTTTGAATCATGTCTGTCTGCCTATATGACACAACTTGGCTCTTAGTGGACTGTTGAAATTAGGAATATTTATTATAAATGACAATATATCAGAAAGCTTTTGTTGAGATATCTCGGGTATAGTACACTGCATAAATGTTTGAAATGTGAGGGGAAAAAATTATCAGATAATTTCTTGAATCATCTATCTTAAAACAAAGCAATTCATTATTATTCATTCATTATTATTATTATATTGTATTATTTAAAATTTTCCTTAAGAGATGCAGCTTGTATATGTTGTATATTTTCCTCCTTTACTCATCCAATAGCCACTTCTGATGGCAAAACAGATTCTTAATATTGTTTATTGAAACAACAGCAAAGCTGCCTGCACGAGTAAAAACTCTTTGCCATATCAGTGGCTTGTGTGAACCTTTGCCATGCCAACTCACTTCTCCTCCTGCTTGAAGTCATGCCAGGTAAGTTAAATGATCTTTGTAATTATAAACTTAAAAAATGTATGTATGGAATGCATAAAGTCCCTTAACTTATCTAGAAAAGATTGGAAGAGGAATGTAACTTGCAAAATGTGGCACTGTAAACTATATGCATACAGTGAACAAACATGTATTTATGTAAAAACAAACTCACTACAAAATAAGTTGGCAAAGTGTAAAAATGACCTGCTGTTCCTTGTGTTCCACTGCAACCAACAATTTCAGTTTGAGACTTCAACATAGATTTTAATTGTTCATTGAGAACTCTCTCAAATACAAGTCAAATTTTGTTAGAACAACCTTCATTTTAACAAATTCCTCTTCTTAACTGTTTTTTTGGTCCTGGCCAATTTCCTATAGAACTAATACAGCAAAGTCTGCTTTTTTCTGCAAAATACATTTACAACAAAGTTATTTTTCATAAAAAGCAGCAGCACATGCTTATTACTTCTGTACTTGGCCCAAAAATCGCGATTCAGGAGCTCCATGAATGGCCACTTAGATTGCACATTTATACTTGGTTTGCTCAATAGTCATCATATTCATGCAGCAGAGCAGAACTCAAGAAGGGTTATTGCAGACTATATATATATATATATATATATATATATATATATATATCCATTTTCCAACCCGCTGAATCCGAACACAGGGTCACGGGGGTCTGCTGGAGCCAATCCCAGCCAACACAGGGCACAAAGCAGGAATCCAATCCCGGGCAGGGTGCCAACCCACCACAGGACACACACAAACACACCCACACACCAAGCACACACTAGGGCCAATTTAGAATTGCCAATCCACCTAACCTGCATGTCTTTGGACTGTGGGAGGAAACCGGAGCGCCCGGAGCGCCCGGAGGAAACCCACGCGGACACGGGGAGAACATGCAAACTCCACGCAGGGAGGACCCGGGAAGCAAACCCAGGTCTCCTAACTGCGAGGCAGCAGCGCTACCACTGTGCCACCGTGCCGCCCATATATATATATATATATATAGTGGTGTGAAAAATTATTTGCCTCCTTCCTGATTTCTTATTCTTTTGCATGTTTGTCACACAAAATGTTT
>JANRMT010062857.1:5726248-5737804 GCA_026402145.1 Polypterus bichir lapradei
ATGTGTTTGATGATCAGAAACATTTTGTGTGACAAACATGCAAAAGAATAAGAAATCAGGAAGGGGGCAAATAGTTTTTCACACCACTGTATAAATATGTTTTGCACTATGGTCAGAAAAACATCACTTTATTTTATTTTAATATTGGATTTTATCACTTTAATAACATAATACTTATTCTCAACACCAAGTAAAATTCTTTCATAGTAGTAATCACAAAAATAATTTTACTTAAGCTCAATTCACTATGCTTCCCTCTAGAGATAAAGAACATCCCTGGTCCAAAATCTGACAAATCAAGTCCAGTTGGGGAGCATGCACTGGTACAGTGCGTTACCGCACCCACTACACGATGAAACAACTTGGGATCCCGGTTGGCAACCCCCCAGGCAGACACGCAGTCCAGTCCCACCCTCTGGAAATGACCCTCTGTCTGCCGCAGCCAGGTGTTACGTGGGCGATCCCCTGGCCTGGTCCAACCACTTGGGTCCCCAACAATGAGGATCTTATAAGCCGGATCTCCCTCAGGGAAACACGCCACATGGCCATAGTGCCGTAACTGACGTTTCCTCACAATGCAGGTAATGTGCCTCATTTGGGACTCCATGAGCAACCGCTCTTTTGACACAAAGTCAAACCAATGGTACCCAAGGATTTTCCAGAGAGACACAGTACCAAAGGAATCCAGTCTTCATCTCAGGTCACTGGATAGCGTCCATGTCTCGCAACCATATAGCAAGACAAGAAGCACCAGGGGCCTCATGTATAAACGGTGCGTATGCACAGAAATGTTGCGTAAGAACTTTTCCACATTCAAATCGCGATGTATAAAACCTACACTTGGCGTAAAGCCACGCACTTTTCCACGGTACCTCATACCTTGTCGTACGCAAGTTCTCCGCTCGGTTTTGCAGACTGGCGGAACCCAGCGTCAAAGCAGTGCTACTGTTTCTGTGTGGTTACACCTTATTTTCCTGACACGGCTTTATAAATACACTGAAACTAACCGCATATTGTTTATTATTGTAACGCATCTGATTGTAATTAACTTGTAACAATATAATGGTCCAGGGAACAGCCATAGTATTCCAAATACCATATCTGCTTTAGCGTTGTTACTCTCACTTCTCCTTCTTCTTCTTTCAGCTCCTCCCGTTAGGAGTTGCCACAGCGGATCATCTTTTTCCATATTACTCTCACTGCACCACTCGGAGTATTTATATCACTGTATCTGAGTGTAAATCACAGCAGCAGCTGATCGGAAAGAGAATTATCGATATACAGCTTCAAGGACACGCTGTCTCAGCCACTGCAAAACGTTTTAAAGCCTTTCCTGTACGGACCTCGCGGTTCAGAAACAGTTTCATCCCAAGAACTTTAAATGCATTCAATCAATTGCACCTTGTAGAACTGTTTGTACTTATAAGTACAATCACCCCACTGTAAACTTGCACTATAGTTATAATATCGCACAACCTGAGCCACTTTATAAAGCGCATATTTACATATGATGACGATATCATTTTTAAGGTGAAATGCAGCAAAATATGTTGATTATATTATACAGATAAAGCTTTAACTTCATTTAAATAATCTATATTCTTCACTGGGAGTGTCGTGAAGGATATAATAATTAAACATGTACTACGAAGATATTTCAATGTTCCTTAAACGTTTTGAATAATCGGCGCTAAGCTTACAGATGGCTTAACTTCTATTACAGAGCTGATTGTGTGGCGATTGGTTACTTGGGGAAAGAAAAGCAAGGACTGCAGTGGCGGCTAAGCCAATATATATTGAATATAAAACAGAAAGAGAAAATAACAACACAGCTAAAAACGCAGCGACAAATTTAGGCAAAAGTTAAATGCTTGTGTCATGAGCACGAGGTGGCTATGCAGTGTCTGCAACGGACGTGGCCATCCACCGTGCATAAGCTACCTTACTGACATTGGCGGGCGAAGGAGCCACCGATTCTTCCTCTGCCCAGTGCCACCACAAGCCTAGAGCCGCCCCTGAGTACTGCTGCAATAAATTATTTCATCGAAGTGAAACACATGTTTAATAACGTGCTTTAACTCCTATCATCATAAAAATGATATCACGTATACATCTCAGTATTTTAGTTATTCAGAGAGCTGTAATATCACAAATGTAATGGATTCTGTGTCCAGTTGGAGGAAGAGAGCCGGTTTAAGAAGCAAGTAGTGATTCACACACATAGAGCACATAGAAGATCAAATACAAAACAAAGCATTTAACGTGCTACTTTAATTACGATGTGATTTGATAAACTGGTTAATTAAACGATTTTAAGATGAAGTTTATGATGTTCTGCTTTAATGACAAAATAAACTACGTGATTAAAGTGGAAATGTCGAGATTGAACTTGACATTTCGTGCTTTTTCCCCACTGTGTGCCTTTTTTTCTCTGCACCCTAATAAGCTTCATATGACACTCAGACAGTGGGCTACAACTCACCTTTCCACGGCGACTTTGATATGTGACTTCTTTTTTATTTCCAGCACTGTGCGATTTTGTGAACGTGAGCTTTCAAGTTTCTCCAACACGCTATGTCACTCGATCAACTTCCTTTTGTTGATTATACCACGGTTTATTTGAACAAATAGTATGTTTTTCCTTTGCCTCCACTTGGTATTCGCTGAAATTCTTATATTTTCCCCATGCTTTTCCCATTGTCTTTTCACAGAAGGCTGAGCTTAAGGGCGATTTATATTGATTTGTATATTCAAAGAGGCGTAATTCTGGGAGGAGTTGGGGCGTTACATAAAGTGCATGCACGAGCGTTACTTTTCACGCTGATCGGGATCTATGTAGCGGAAGAACGTGGAAGTTGGAGTACGCACAGATTCCTGCATCTGGATTTTTCTGTGCGTAAGCACATTTCGGCTTTTGTGCCTTCGCCATGTTATAGTGCGAGTTCTACGCACGGCGTTATATATGAGGCCCCAGGACTCTAAAGACTTGGACCTTCATCCTTTTGCATTGATATCAGGAGCTCCATACACCCCTTTCCAGGGGCCTCATGACCCCCCATGCTCTCCCAATCCATCTGCTTCCTTCATAGGAAGAGTCACCAGAGACATGAATGTCACTGCCAAGGTAAGTAAACCTCTCAACAAGGTTGCCACTCTCTCCACAGACAGACACACAGCTGATGGCTGTGCCCAAGATGTCATTAAAGGCCTGGATCTTGGTTTTTATCAGGACACTCGCAAGCCCAGACACTCAAACTCCTCGCTCAGTCTCACGAGTGCCCTGATCAGAGCCTCCATTGACTCCGCGAAGATCACAGTATCGTCAGCAAAGTCAAGACCCGTGAATCTTTTTTCACCAACAGGTGCCCCACAGCCACTGGACCCCACAACCTTGCCCAACATCCAGTCCATACAAGCATTGACCAGAGTAGGAGCGAAACACACCCCTGATGAACCCCAGAATCAACTGGGAAAACACAGAGGTTCTGCCTCCACTCTGCACAGCACTCACAGTACCAGTGTACAAAAAAAAAATCAAAATATCAACAATATCAAAAACTGTGTAGTATGAATATAAAATCATCAACACTGGTACAAAACCTGTCAGATGATTTTATATTCATACTACAAAATTGTTGATATTTTGATTTTTTTTTTCCTTTGGTTTCATATGTGACATTTCTGATTGTGCCCTTTCTGACATTTTCAATTTCGTACATGTAAAACATTGGCTGTAAATAAATTAACATCACATTATACTAGATATGACTATAAGAGGTCATCAAGACAGAAGAATATAGAAAAAAATTAACTGCGTTCAGACTAGTAAGGTATATTAAATTATTTTATGTTGTATTACTGAATCGGTTATTAGCTTTTCATTTGAAGGTACACACTAAGCTGCTGCAGTTCCACTGTACAGCAGTCTTTATGTTTCATTTTCTTTCCAAATTCAGTATTTTTTTAATGTTAAATATATCCAATAAAATAAATCAAAATGAGTTAGATCTAGATTGTTCATATGTGCTATTAGAATATAAAACGCATCACTTGATTGACAGTGTCATAATAACATGGCTAAGCTTTCAAATATCATTTATTCAAGGTTCTAGCAAAGGCATAATGGATTAAGGACGTTAGTAGCTCAAGTGCTTTTCTTGATTGCAGCTCTGTGTAGTCCTGTCCAGTAAGAACGTAACCTAGTTGGACACACTCAATGAATGAGTTATGGTCTTTTTTTTTTGATGGCATACAAGGGATTAAAGCAAGACCTTATGCCCTCTTAGTAACTCTTTATAAAATAGAGCTACACTTTAAATCTTTTTTGCTAATCCATGCTTCCCAAAAAATGTAAATTGTCAGGATTTGCTGTTCATACAAAAATGTTTTGATGTTTTTTACAGTATTTGTCTCCAATTGTTTTAACATTTTGTTAATATTTTGGTGTTCCTACTAATGTCACCGATGTCATGACAAAGTGTGCAGTAGTGTGACATTTTTATACCATAATCAACATGATATATTAGGGCTCTTTTGTATAAAAGCAGGTGGCAAACAGAGCTCACTTTTCAGCCCTTCATGTTTGTAGTGAAATGGAATGCTGATTAATAGGAAGAAAATTTAAAATTGTAAAAGAACGAAAAAATTTAGTGACCTAGAAATCAAAATGAGAGAAAAATACTTCCAGTTGCTGTACCCTGTTATAATTTTGTGACTTTGGAATGTGTAGAATGTGAATTATGTGTTCTTTTTCACTTTGTTTCTACTTTAAACATGTTAAAGTTTTTTTTTAAATTATATGAGGGGCGTTCAAATATAAACAGGAATTTATGAGCTACACTTTATTTATTGAATATAATGAAACGACTTACACACTATTTTCTGTGTGGTCTCCTGCCATTGCAATACACTTGTTCCACAGTTCAGGAAGCTCCTAAATCCCAGAAGAGTTGAAGTCTTTTGACTGCATGTTGACCCATTCTTGTTCAGCATCAATGACCTCCTCATTCGACTTGAATTTCTTCCCTCCAAAAAATTTCTTAAGTGGACCGAAGAGATGATAGTCCCTCTCTGAATGACTTGCACCATCACACACTCTAGAACCAGGGGTGTCAAACTCCGGTCCAGGAGGGCCGCAGTGGCTGCAGGTTTTCATTCTCACCATCTTCTTAATTAGTGACCAGTTTTTGTTGCTAATTAATTTATTTTGCCTTAGTTTTAATTAACTTGGCCTCTTAGTTGTTTCTTTTTCCTTAACTAGCAGCCAAACAACAATGAGACACAAAACAAGCCGCCACGTGATCAGCTCACCTGTGCCCATCACACAATATCTGAAAATAAAGAAAGGTGAAGGTCTCAGTAAGGCTGATCTCTCGGGTCACCAAAACATCTTGATTGAGTTCTTAGAAAAAACAGAAAATCAACAGTTTTGGAAATGTCTGCTGTGGCAGAATGAGAGCAGCAACAAGCCATGGAATTAAATGACGAGTTTAATTATCATCAAGATTTGGCTTCTAATTAAGAGATTGGTTGGAGTGAAATTGGATGAGTTTGAAATCCCAATTTAGCTGGTAATCTGTTAAAATGAAATGGAGTTTGAGGCCAGAATCAACTTATCATTTGTTGGCTCACTTCAAATCTCATTTCTGTTTGGCTGTCATTTAACGAAAAAAATAATAAATTCAAAGGACTAAATCCTTAAAATCAAGGCTATTAAAATGAAGAGAAAATAAGTTAATTAGCAGTGTAAACTGGTCACTGATTAAGAAAAGAATGAAAACCTTCAGCCACTGCGGCCGTCCAGGCCTGGAGTTCGACACCTGTGCTCTAGACTGATAGAGACACTCATCCCCAAACTGATTTTTAAGTCTCGAATAAATCTGAGATTGAATTACTCCTTCATTTGTCAAAAATTGAATAATAATGCTCTGTGCACCACTACTGTGTACTTCCTGCTCCGACTTGTTGATTACAACGGACAGGAAGGGGGGAAAGAGCAGCTAGCACTACTAATGACAAGTTCAAAGATGCATGCGCTTGTCCGATGAGTCATGTCTACCTAGCACTATTTATAAGAACAGAGCATGAAACTCTCTGTTTATAATTGAACACCCCTCATATTTTAAAGTGTACCATGCTTCCATTTACTGTTACATTTTTGGTAATTAGTGATGCCATTTGATGTTCGTTCTGAGTTCTTTATTGGTAGTGACATCAATTGCTGTCACACGACTTTCAGAATTTGTGATGCTTGACGTCATTAGGTCATCACTATTTAAAGGCCGGTGACATGCTGGTTACAATGTCCAATTTTGTCTGGATAAATCAAAACAGTTTTACAAGTGTACTTGGTGTTTTCTCATTGCTTTTTGCTTTGACTTTTTGTTTAGTACTTAGATAATGATTTTCTGTCATTTCTTTGTCCTTTTGCTGTCTTTTTTCCAAACTGGCAGAAAAGTACCTAAGAATTTGAGAAGGTTCTAGTTTTAGGTGTGTTGGGCTGGGATTTTGGTGCATTGCTAGTCCTGAGAATGTTTCTCATTATGTGTCCATTTTTGGGTAAACTTTTACTGCATATCTTTGGCTTTAAACTTTGCTTCTGATTTTGGATTTTGAGCATTCTGTGGATGGGTTTCCTAACCTGTAATCCTCAGAAAGACCTGTTCTTTCATCGCATCGCTGAAAATCAAATTTTGAAAATAACATAATAATCTCAGATCCACTTAATGTAATTCATTGTTGTGATGTTTCAGGTTATTATGCTATATTAGTGTTCTTATTTTCATGTCAGTCTGTATTGCTTATTAACATTTCACTTAACTAGATGATTTGACCCATCTGTCTGCCTACAATAGGAGAAAGTAATAAAAATGTTGCTTTAATGTGTCTTTTAAATTCAAAAAGTGTTATGGGTGCAAGAGTCATTTTAGTTGATACGTTTTTTTTGCTTTCTATTTTGCAATTTGTTAGTTAGTAATAATAATTATTTGATAGTTAATAATAATAATAATAATAAAAATAATAGTAAATTATTTTGTTTCTGTTTTTTTAACTTGC
Source organism: Polypterus bichir lapradei (assembly GCA_026402145.1). Taxonomy (NCBI): domain Eukaryota; kingdom Metazoa; phylum Chordata; class Cladistia; order Polypteriformes; family Polypteridae; genus Polypterus; species Polypterus bichir. The sequence goes on from JANRMT010062857.1 coordinate 5,733,305, forward strand.
ATTTGATTAATAAATAGGCTTCCTATAACTAAACCATTTGTACTCATGTAAACATTTTGATATACAGTACTGCTTATAAAAATGAATGGAACAAAAAAGTTCAAAAATTTACATCCATCTGGGTACATTTAAATATTTCTTTGATATTCCCAGAAAAGACAAATAATCACAGTTGACCGTTTTTGGTGCAGAACAATAACAGGAAGAGTGCACATCTGCAAACTGTTGTTTAGTGAAATGGCAAATTGTGAACTTCAGATAACCATCTCTAATTAAGGAATTGGTTAGAAAAGAAACGTGTAGCCACTGAGTTCTTCCTGAAGGAGGTTAAGCCACCAGTGGTCTAGGTCCTGAAACTCTATCCTGTATGCCTCTGTGCATTAACTTGATCACTAGCTTTATAAAACAAAGAAATACATTGTAAAAAAGGCAAGTGGAAAACCAGTGCACCATTGCTAGTTTGGAAAGGGAGTCATGTAAAGAAGATACATCCATGCTGTGCCCAAATATGTCGAGAAAGGAAGAATAGAAAAATCAACAGATCAAAAGATCACCCAGCCCCAATCATGAATACTTAGCCAAGTCCTGGGTATAAAACAAAGGGTTTATAATTTAAATAAAATACCTCCAAACAGTGATTCCAAGCACGATTCTTTGTTCTTCTCTTCCACTTGTCCTCCCAGGTGAGTGTTGCCTATCTCCTCTCCCAGCTCCATCTCACCTGGACAAGGCATTGCAGTCTTTTTTATCGAAGACCCAGGAGTGCAATTCCCGGAATTTCCTGTGGGTGTCGAAATACGTATTGATGCCCAGGGATGCTGTCAGCTAGTGGGTCAGGGGAGCATATACAGCCTTGAGAGGGAGCCTCTCCTGATCCCTGCATTATATTGGCCTCCTGGCCAGATAAGGAACTGCCATGAATCTCAGCAGGGATGCCAGCCCATATGTGCTGTTCACCACAACAGTAAAACAAAACACTTTCAACAACAAGAAGACTGAAAACCTACAGTTCTTCCAGTTGCGCAACAAAATGTGCATTGTTATTGTTCATTAAAGTAAAGCCAATGGCACATTATGTAAGTTCTAGTTGTGTGGTATGTCAGATTAAGATAAAGGGGTTTGATTTTGGACACCCACGTTACCCACAAATAATCGTTTCATAAAGACACATGCCAGAGATCAATTTAAGGTTTAATGATCAATTACTCAAATATCTTGCAGTATTTAACCTTAAAGAAAAGTCACGCCTGTTCATAATGTCAGTAGGTGGATGAATATGTTACTACATGAGACTCCTTTTACTGCAGTTCATTTTAAACTCCAGTAATCAACTTAAGCTGATGTTGTATTAGGCAACCTGATCTCATTGTCGGACCATGTAATTCACACTATTGAAAATCACTGAGCATGTCAAATCTAGTTTTGCTTTCCCCATATTTATAACAGCTGATAATATGCTACCTGATTGAACCAAGGCTGTTCGAAGGGTTATCAAGTATGGCAAGTGCAGTTGGAATCTCTGACTTTCTTTATTTTTCATTTTTTCCATTCTGTTTTAGTAGGTAAAATAATAGACACCGGAGAGATAAGTTTCTCTTCTGTTTGTGAGGTCCAAAACCCATCTTTCCTTGTTAGTCAGAGTGAGAGAAGGTGCCACATTGGAATGATATTCTTTTCAAAATTGCAGAATGAATTCCAAATAAGATAAGTTTTGGTTCCCCTAAAACTAGACAAAGAAAATTTTAGATAATGATCAGTGATGTTGACAGAGCTCCTTTAGCACAATCACAAGTGAGAAATTATATCTGATTATCGATGAACAGAGGCCAAAATATCAGAATGTTGATATTTTTGCTCCTCTTACAAAGATATTCAGATCATCCCAGGAGGAAGCAGTGATACTTTGCACATCATTGTTCAGTATGGAAAGTCAGTCCTGGACTTGAACAGTTATAAAAACGTTATTGCATTGGGTTGCATTCATATGAGATTACACAGCAACTTGTCCCTAAACCTTATAGAGATGAATTATTAGCTTTGTGAAAAGGTGGAATAGTGATGTGTTCACAGTCATGGCCTGAAAACAACCCATGTGTTTTTTAAGCATTTTCCACATGTTTGTAATTAGTTCCCTTTCCTACCCCAAAGATGTGCACATTAGTTTTAATGAATGTGTGTTACAATAGACCGGTGTCCCATCCAAGTTTGGTTGTTGACTTCAACTTGATTTTATTGCAGCAATAAACTCAAGCTCTCTGTGAACCTTTAATAGAATAAGTAGTTTCAGAATACAGAAGAATAAAAAAAATTGCAAAACACACTGGTAAATAACAGATCAGCCAAAGGAAGCCTGCTGCAAGCATTTGCAATGTGCTACTGTTGCAGTTTAATATTTTCTCAGTATTTGATGCACACCCAGCTGACTTTTGCTTGCTATACTAATCTTCTATGACTTAACACTGCATAAGGGGATGAAGCGGCTTTAAATTCCAGATCCTTGGCCCGCACTGCTATTAACAAAAATATTTCCCTGCCACTCTTGCCAAGCTAGTTGAGGAATCTATTCCCCAGGAGGCATCCAGGCCTCGAATTATGGCTCATAAATAGCTGTTTGGTTCACTGTTGTACCAATATCAAACTTGGCAGGCACACTACCAAAATGAAAGCTTTATATGGGCCAGGCTGACTTTGTCAGTCGGAGCCTTAAGACTGACTAGTGATTAAAGTCAAGCGGGGAGCTGACACACAAATAGCGCAGAACTGTGCAGCTGAAGTCCTCTGCTATCTGCCGTGCTCCTCTTTTTCGGTATTGCAGAATGTGAACACTCACAAAAAACTTAGTATGTGGGTATCTTTGACCTTTTTCACTGAGGCAGTTATACAGGCTATATTTCATTCTTTAATAACTGCCAAAATGTGTGATATACAATTTATTACAGAAGACAGAAGCTGTTATTTTATGCTAATGGCAATTCTGTTAAAATATCTGGTTTCAGTCAGCTGTGGATGAACTCACTCCTATTGACTAGAAATCTCAAACAAATGTAAGAGTATTGGTGGAAGCGTGTATGTGCAGTCTTTGCTATTTCAAGCTTGGTTAGCCAGTGCTAGAAAGTTTAGGCATGCAGCAGCTTGTAATATATGTTATCATTGACATTTTGCGACAAAAAGCAAAACAGCTTCTCAACTATCTTAGAGGGAAAGAGTAAACGAGTCAGATAGACTCTGTCAGGCATTTGACACCCCCAAGAGTTTGGGCTGAGGCCAACTTAAATTGCAAATAATTATATTGATCGCGAGACCTGCCAGTTTGTACACTACATGTTCCTCACAGCGCTCTGTAGCCACCAATAAAGTAATTGTGTAAGTATTGATCCAAAAATGAGGCATAAAAGACTAGGCGAGTCTGATCCAGAAAGAGCAGAATGGACCGATTCAGGGTGGGCTACTGGAGGTCAACAATGGAGCCCCTAACAATAAAGCACATAGCTGCACTAATTTAATTTAGAAAACAAGATTTTGGAGAATGCTATTTCAGTGTACAGGTACAGGTTTATTTTTTTTCTCAGGTAACAACATTGTGTTGAGGTGATTGGAGTTGATCCTTAAGATCATCTTACCCATAATGTTATATTAAACTGGCCACCCTAAGTCAGTGCTTTATATAGTTCCAGATACAGCTTTCACACACATCCATAGATATTAGGAATTTTCAATTGCTGTTGTTGACTACACTACATTAAAAACATGAAACCTACTTATGCAAACACCCTGGTGTGATTCCAGTCTCCTCTTCTTTTAGATGCAATTACATATTTTTCCTGCTTTTGGAGCTTTATCACATTAAAATCTAAGCAGCTTGCTGGCCAACAAATGACTTGGTTGGACGCAACTAAATGATGCATGCAGTAGGTTATACTAATAAGCTATGTGTATCAGTTAGAGGCAGGCACTTTTAAGACACAGAAAAAGCTGGAAAAGGTAGAAAGGTAGGAGGCAATATAACAGGTTCGGTGAGCAGTCCATCAGAAATGCAGTCTACTTAATGTAAACCACTTGAAAGAGATGCACTGTATAGAAGTGAGGCGTTTAGTCAAGAATATAAAAAGACTCTTGGGCTGAAGGGATGACTCTGTTGCCCAATAGATTAACTACTTCATGTGTAGCAAATACAAGGATGGCTCAGAGAATAACGAGATTACAGATGTGGGCTCCAAATCATACATTTGGCAAAAGAAATTTAGTAGCACCCAACATGAGGGTTTTTTTATTTCAGTGTTAAAAATCTGAATGTAGCAGGGCCTATAAGTCACCAGCAGGAGAGGAAGTATGTCAGGGTATATAAACAAACTAGCAGAATACCCGCGCTTCGCAGCGGAGAAGTAGTGTGTTAAAGAAGTTATGAAAAAGAAAAGGAAATATTTTAAAAATAATGTAACATGATTGTTAATGTAATTGTTTTGTCATTGATATGAGTGTTGTTGTCATCTCTCTCTCTCT
>JANRMT010062857.1:5742804-5766047 GCA_026402145.1 Polypterus bichir lapradei
GCAAGTCAGTACATCGAGCCCGCGTGCTATTGTGGTTTTGCTTGTGTGCTTCAGTAAGTTACCGTCCCCTCGCTCTTACTTTTTTACCGTTCATCTAATGAATACACTGAGTATGGCTTTACCAAAACAATCATTGATCGCGAATAAAGTATCCATTATTCATGAAGCTTCAATAGGTGAATAGGTGATCTGTCTTTCTGCGTTAACCGCATGCGTTTTCATACGTCTCAAACTAAGGGGATGCGAGGTTAAAATAAATCGAGAAGCGCGCGTACATACTTAGTGCATCCCCTCTCAGGAATCGAACCTCGGACGTGGGCGCTACAGGCGAATGCTTTACCATCGCGCCACTGAGTGTGGTTTATCTATTCGAGCGTAGCAGTGTAATTAGGTTTTTGTTCAGCACTGTTTGGAACTGTTACTTTTTGTCTGCGCACTGCGTCAGTTCACGTGAGCCGCTGAATATGGTTTTATATGTCAGTCGCTCGCTTCTAATTGTTTCGCTGCCTTCTTAATTATATAAGGCATGTTTTCTAAAGCGCGTTTTGTAGCTCTTCCTGGCTTTCTACGTAATGCGTGATTACGTGAGAGGCGTGATTATGTCATACGAAACTCCGCCCCTCCAGCTCAACTCCATTACAGTAAATGGAGAAAATCAACTTCCAGTTATGACCATTACGCGTAGAATTTCGAAATGAAACCTGCCCAACTTTTGTAAGGAAGCTGTAAGGAATGACCCTGCCAAATTTCAGCCTTCTACCTACACGGGAAGTTGGAGAATTAGTGATGAGTGAGTGAGTGAGTGAGTGAGTGAGTGAGTGAGTGAGTGAGGGCTTTGCCGTTTATTAGTATAGATAAGTAAAAGTCATCAGCTTGTACAGTATTTATTGGCGTCACCATCACTAATGACCTAAAGTGAACACAGGTCAGGTCAGGTCAGGATGGGAAGCATGCACTGATACAGCGCATTGCCACCCTCACCACACAACAAACAGCTGCCAATCCTACAAGCTGGATTACCCTTGGGGAATCGTGCCTCATGGCCATTGTACCGTAATTAAAGCTCCCTCACAATGCAGATAATTTGCCTCATTTGGGTCCTGGCTGTGACATCAAACTACATCTGGCCCTGCAAGTGGTCCTCTAACTTGCAGGGAAAACTTGGGGGTTGGTAGTAGGACTGGCACTCCAGTCACTGTGGAAGGCTCAAATTTTCTCATATGTGCATGACAACTTCTTGAGATGCACAGTCCGGTTCATTCATAGTTGCTCCAGAACACCTTATTATGGCACCTGCTCAGTTTATGACTGCAAAGCACTACAGGGAGTGGAGAAGTTGGCATTGAATATTATTGACAGACATCTCCCTTCTATTCGAAACCTAGTCAAAACATACTGTTGTAGAAAGGAACTATGTGACCGCACAATCAGTTTTCTTCCACCTACCTTCTAGCAAGTGGTACAGGATCATTAGAATTTGCATCTCTAGATTCAGGGACAGCTTTCATGCTCAGTGTCAAAAGGCTGCTTAACAGCTACTCTTACTAATATACTGATAACCTTACTAGGGGACTTTGCGCCCTGCTTGTTTTGCTCGCCAACCCCCAGGTGTAGGCACTATGCACCAGCCACTTCGCGTCTCTTCTGCTCGTGTATGTGGATTTCACTTTCACCAAACAACAAATCTTTTAATTGTTGTAGATATGCCTCTTCATTGGGAAGAAAATTACTTTTCCCTGATGGCAACATGAATTAGATGATTTACAAGTCTCCGACTTAAAGTTTAAAGCCGAACAATATCTACATACTTCTGTCATATCACCTATGTCTATATATTCGATCTCTTTTCGCTGTTCCGTTATTTCACCGAGTAATAATTTCTGTTTGTTAGCGCTAAAGCAATCTTTACTCTCAGTTTTTTGAAACTTTCTAATTTTAGTACTTTCATAATCTCTAATTTGCTCTGCATGTGTATCGCGCCAGCGTTTTTGAACCTCTTTACGATATTCTACTTTGTCTTCTACTCTTTGTCTTTTACTTCCAACACTGCTTGGAGCTGACAGCGCAAGAACTGTGTCTGACAATAGCATTAACACAAATGAGAAGTGAGTGGACCGTGGGCGTGATTGTAAATGTTTGAGAGGAGGGAGGGACTTGTCAAAATCTCTTGGCAAAAAGTCTCGTTTCACGGGACCTGAAATTATCTCTCACATAAATTTAAATTCTCTCCGAGAAAGTCTCGTCTCCGGATTTCCGTTTATAATAGACAGATATGCAAGTGTATATATATATACACTTATATATACACAGTATAGAGAGACAGAGAGAACAGAGCACTTTCATTTAGACCTTTAAAAAATTTTGATCATATTTTTTACAAAGAAGTGTAATCAAGTCTCACTGAAACCATATGCATCAGAGAAAACATTAAAACATTATTCCAACATGGATAATGTATAGGAAACTAAGAGTCCTTATAAGAAAATAGGACTGTGGACTGTGGACTGAAGTCATCAGCAGAGTACCTCAGGGATTTGTTACTCTGCCTAATTTATGTTAACGAGAACAACTGTCATAGATCAAACAAACTTGTGAAATGTGAAAAAGTCACTACAAACTGGAGATAAACTCCTTAATGGATTTGGTAACATTTTTATTCTCCATTTAAACTTAGAAGCAATTAAAAGATGACTGAAATTATTTAAGATAAATAGAGAATCACATACTAAAGCACAACAATGGAAACAAAATACTTTCAAGATAAGCATGAGGCATTCTTCACATCTTCTAGAACTCTGTTATGGCAACTGTGATTTTCTATGCTGTGGTGTGCTGGGGTGGTAACATCACTTCAAGAGAGGCCCACCAAATTAACAGGTTAAATAAGAAGACAGGCTCAGTTATGGGACACACTCTGAACACCCTAGGGGTCATAGCAAAGGAGAGAATTAAATTAAAACGTGCAATTATAAACTGATAGGATAGTTTGTTTTTTTTTTGTAGTTTTTTTTTTCTTCATCCATTACTTGTGGCTTTGGTTAAATAAATCCATTTTTTTTTTAATTTTTGGTGTATTATTTTGTTTTGACAATGACACTGGTTGTACTTCATATACCATATGGCTCGTTAATCTATTGAAATGTCAGGGGTTAATGGAGGAGAGGTAAACAGAAACTGTAGATAATGTGAAACCTTATATCTTAAAAAGCAAATACTGTATATCCACATATACCCAAATTCTTGAGAGTGTTGATGATAATACACACTAAGTGCATTTTGGCTTATGTCCAGCAAACATGATGCAAAAATCCTAATGTATATCATGTAAAAGATTTTGTTTGCACAGATGTTTGCATAGAATTTTGTTTCTTTATTATTGTGTTAACACAAATCATGGCAGTACTGGTAAAGTCTGCTGAGTCCTTTACTGGTACTGAAAATACCCCAGAGCACAACTCAAATCCTCAGGACACCCCCAAAACATAGTTTAAGAACCCATCAAACCAAAGGGCATAGGCTTAAATCACTCCTAAGAAATGATTCAGGTGTAGACCCCCCTACAGTGAGAGTTTTTGTTTAAATCAGACCAAAATATGAATGTACACTAGGTTGGAATCCCACCACAAGAGCAAGAAAATAGGTTCAGGTCCCACCAGAATAATGGTGCATGTTCAGTATTATTGTAAAATATTGTAGAGGTAGAAGTACTGCATAGATTAAATAGGCTGGAATCAAACAAATCAAACAAACAGTACCAGATAATATTTACCCCTGTGTTTTTAAGGAGGTTAGCAAGTACATATATAAACCCTTGACACATATTTTTAGGTAGTCACTGCACACTGGGGAGATTCCAAAGGACTGGAAAATAGCAAATATTATCCCCTTATATAAAAATGGTGACTAGGCAGATCCAAGCAAATGTAGGCCACTAAACTTAACGTGTCTTACAGAAAAATTAATGGAAGGAATCATTAAGGATAAGATTGAGCAGCACATGCCAAGTACAGGAGTTTTTCTAAACAGTCAAAGAGAGAGGGTTCCAAAGAGGGAGGTCATATTTTACTAACATACTGGAATTCCATGAGAAAGCAACAAAAGGGTATGATCAAAGTGGAGCATATGATATTATTTTATCTGGACTTTGGGAAAGCATTTGATAAGGTGCCTCATGAGAGGCTGGGCATCAAAGGAAGAGAAATGGGAGTTCAGGGTGATATTTGTAGATGGGTGCAGAATTGGCTCAGACACAGGAAGCAGAGGGTAATGATGGTGCGAGGAACCTCATCAGAACGGGCCGATGTTAAGAATGGTGGTCCACAGGGGTCAGTGCTAGTACCACTGTTTTTTTTAAGATATATAAATGATTTACATGGGAGTATAAGAAACAAGCTTGTTAAATTTGCAGATGATGGCAGATAATCTAGAAACCATTGAATCATTACAGAGGAACTTAGAGAGCACACGGGCTTGGGCTGAGTTGTGTCAGATTAAGTTTAATGTTAGTAAATGTAAAGTATTTCACGTATGAAGTAAAATGTTAGGTTTGAATACACTATGGGAGTTCTGGAAATCGAGAATACACCTTATGAGAAGGATTTAGGAGTCATAGTGAACTCTACACTATCAACTTCCAGACAGAGGTCAGAAGCCCTTAAGAATGCAAAAACAACATTAGGTTATATAGCACAATGTTTGGAGGACAAGTCCAAGGAGATTCTGCTCAATGTTTATAACACACTGGTAAGGCCTTATCAAGAGTACTGTGTGCAGTTTTGGTCTCCAAGCTACAGAAAGGACAATGCAGCTCTATAAAAGGTCCAGAGAAGAGCGACTAGGCACATTTTAGTGCTGATGGGGATGAATTATGAAGAAAGATTAAAAGAGCTGAGCATTTTCAGTTTAAGCAGAAGAAGATTAAGAGGTGACATGATTGAAGTGCTTAAAATTATGAAAGATTTTAGTCCAGTGGATTGAGACTGTTATTTTACAATAAATTCATCAACATGAAGGGGACACAGTTACAAACTTGTTACAGGTAAATTTCGCACAAACTTTTGGAAGTTTTTCTTTACACAAAAAACCATAGACACTTCGAAAAAGCTACTAAGTAGCGTGGTAGACAGGAAGACTTTAGGGATTTTCTAAACTTGATTTGATATATTTTTAGAAGAATTAAGTAGGATAGGACTGGTGAGCTTTGTTGAGGTGAATGGCCTGTTATCGTCTAGATTGTTGCAATGTTCTAATGTTTTAATCTTACCACAGGAAAGCTGCAGGTTCATCCCACAAATGAGGGTACAGGTTAGAATTGTAACATTATAATGGAATCATTGCAAGTCCTTCCAAATAAAGATACAGGGTCAGCTATTACACAAGTCCAGAGGTTTATATTCCACTACTTGAAGAGCATAGGTAAAATTTATCATAATAAGGGTGCAGGTTCAGATCCCACCATTGTTCTGCAGGTTACAAAGTTACAACTTCAAATAGCACTACAGTAAGCACAACGTTTCAAATTCCAGCACCATAAGGGTGCATGTAATAATTTCACTTGACATTTACTGGTAAATAGTGTTATGAGATTATATAATTAAGAATTTCTGTAAAAAATGGTATTTCATTGTACTTTTACAGTACGTTTAGATTATTTTTACAAATACAACATGTATTTTAGTTTTCTCACCTTTGCTTTTTGATGCTTTTACATTTATGTGTTGTCTTATTTTTGTTATTTGATATTTGCAATTTTGTCATAATCTTACATTAGTACTATGACTAAGTATGCAAATAAACAGAACATTGCTGTCCAGGTGGAAATTGTGGCCTTCTGTTTTAACAGCAAGCACAAAGATTCCAAACTACTATTTGCAATTTAATATACACAAAATAAAACAATTCCCTGATCTTCAAATTAATAAAGACCCCCAAAGAGTTGAACCAACAGTTCTATGCCTTTACTTTAGCGCCAAGGAAGTAAAATTATTTTCTTCAAATAAGCATTTCAAGAAGTTCTCAGTTGTAGAGTTCTAGTGATCAGTAAATTTGTTTTTTCTTTAACAAAAAAAGTAAATGTCCTCAACATTGAGCAAATACTTTAAATCTTCTAGCTATGTGAAGCGTTTATGTTTTTTAAGGGGGAAAGCAATAAAGTGTTTACTCACTTAGACAGCACATAATGTGGATGCCCAAAATCATGTCTATCAGAATGTGGTCGGTTTGTTGCTAAGCAACTACCAAGTCAAACAACAGAAGGCTGCCTCTTCCACTGACTTTGTAAGTGGTGTACTTAATAATAATGACTGAACAAATCTGGATCTAATCTACGTGGATGTTGGTATTTGATTGATAAATCTTGGTGGTCACTAACCTGGACAAAAGGTATAATAGGAAGAAGATGACTACCCACGGTTATATTTTAAAATATCGGCTTCCTTAAGATATCACTTATTGTTTTTGCCAAGGTATACTGAAAAGTGGAGTTTCTCTTAGTTTTCTGTTTAGATGCCTAATTTTAATTTAAGCGACTTTTATCATCTGATGAGGCATAGCTGTTAGAGTAACATGATAATGATGAGTGTGCTAAAGATTGTCTCCCACCAATGAAATGCAAGTTGAAAAGAAATGTGCTGGGTACGGAATAAATTGCAGTCGGATAAATTTGTGTTTGAATTGAAAAAGTAAGCACAGCTTCACCCATGGGCACCGTCTACGCACGGTCATTAGCTTTTCTTGCCGGCTTCTTTCTGGAACCTTTCATTAGCGACTCTCCTGATCTCACCCTAGAGATATCAAGCAATTATGCCTCGGAATCGCAGTCCTGTTGGTTTTTTGGTAGCGTACTGCTTGCTGTGTGTGTTTTTAAAGGCGACCATCTAATCTAAAAACACATGCAGGGGAAAATCACTCCGTTTGTGGCGGAGGAGCTGGATAAATATATGGCAGCCTACGCAACTGTGCTGCTCTATTAAAACTGAAAGCATGTTTGGAAACTGCATAACTTAATGGATATACCCTAAGAAATCATGCCGTTATGCTTTTAACTCAAAGGAGATTTATGTTAATAGACCGTCTTTTCATTGAAAGCTGAGGTTTTTTTTTTTCCCATGAGATGTATTTCTGTGACCTTAAACTAAATGCCAAAGAGAAATGAAAGCAGATATGTATTATGGAATATTATTTGTAATAAGTAAAATTAGTTTTTCTTCCTTTGAAATCTACACTGAAAAAGATGAATACCAATGTTAGATGTACGCCAGTCCTGTTTGTGTGTTTTTGGAAAGTAGAAAACCTCAACAAGTGACGAAGAAACATTTTGTCCATGTTGAAGCAGTCTGAAGAAATAGTTAATTTAAAACAAATTACATGCTTTATTTTAGACATGCGCCTTTCCATACTGAACGTCTTTCCAATTAATTCACAGAAACACAGCTGGTGTTATGATTGTTCATTCCTTTGTGTGTGTGTGTGTGTGTGTGTTTATACACAGCAGATTCAGAAATCATTCAGACCCCTTCACTTTTTGATGTTTTGTTATGTCATACTCTTGGGTTAAAATCCTTTAAATTCATTTTTCCCTGAAATCAAGCAACATCTAATGGCCCACAAAGAGAAAGTGAAAATAAGATTATAGAAATTTGTGAAAATTTATTTAAAATTAAAAATAAATAAATAAAATATCTTCAAATCTGACTCTGGTGCATCCCTTTCTATTGATCATAATTGAGATGTTTCTACACCTTGTTTGGAGTCCACCTGTGGTCATTTTAATTGATTGGACAGGATTAGAAAAGGCACACACCTGTCTATAGAAGGTCTCACAGCCGGCATTGTGTACCAGAGCAAAAACCAAGCTGTGAAATTGAAGTAGTTGCCTGTAGAGCTTAGAGACAGGATTGTGTAGTGGCAAAGATCTGGGGAAGGCTACAAAGATTCTGCAGTGTTGAAGGTTCCTAAGAGCACAGTTGCCTTCCTAATTCTTAAATAGAAGAACTTGAGAACAACTGTGACTCCTCGTAGAGTTGCCTACCCAGCCAAACTAACTAATCGTGGAATTAAAGGACAAAGTAACAGGAGTGACCAAGAATCCAGTGGCCTTTCTGGCTGAACTTCAGAGAACCTGTGTGGAGATGGGAAAGACTTCCATAAAGACAACCATCACTGTAACATTCTACAAGCTGGGCTTTGTGACGGACTTGCCAGACAGTACTTGAAATGAGTACATTAGAGAGTCAGCTCAAGTTGGACGGTTGGGAGACAAAGTCAGAGAGGCGAGATTACGTTGGTTTGGACATGTGTAGAGGAGAGATGCGGGTTATATTGGGAGAAGGATGCTAAGGATAGAGCTGCCAGGCAAGAGGAAAAGAGAAAGGCCTAAGCGAAGGTTTAAGGATGTGGTGAGAGAGGACATGCAGGTGATCGGAGTAACAGAACAAGATGCAGAGGACCGAAAGATATGGAAGTTAATAATCCGCTGTGGCAACCACTAACGGGAGCAGCTGAAAGAAGAAGAAGAAGATTAATTCTTTCAATTAAATGGTGAATCACATACTCTAGGACACCAGTGGAAATAAACTTAAAGTGCATTTACAAATGAACCCAGGAAGCAGTTCTTTAGGCAAAGAGTTGTGGGAATCTAGAACAAACTACTGAGACACATAACTGAAGTAGAAACCTTGACAACCTTTAGGAAGTGTCTGGATGAGATATTGGGACAGCTTAGCTAGTAGCTGAACAAATGGGCTTGATGGACGGAATGGTCTTCTTGTTTCTCAAATTTTTTATGTTCTTGGGGAAAAAAAATATTTTAATTATTTTGGTAGAAGACTGCTAAGTGTAAAAAAGTGAAATGGTGTGAATATTTTCTAAATTTATTATATAAATACATTCATTGTATCTGCATTACAACTGGGCCTGAAATATGAAGCAACTAGCAACTATGAACTTCTGAACTTGTACCTTGCATCCCTGTTGTTTAAAGTCCAGTGCCTTAGCCGCCTGAATTCACTACCTGTGAGTGAAACATGGTGTTTTGTCTAGGTAGAGTAATATATTACTCTACTTTCCCCTTTTGTACTATTAATATGTAGCCTTTGTCAGAATGCCTCAAATCTCACAGACTTACCACTGTTTATTATACCATATAACTTTTCCCCACCTTCCCTTCTACATTTATAACCTCAGGCAATTAGGTGTAGTAAAAGACAAGCAGGAGTTAAGTTACACTTTAAATAATGTATTATTGATAATATTCATAAATAACAGCAATATGCAAAGTACAAGTGAATACTGGCAAACATACAATCTGTAAATGCTGATGTGTAGTTTTAGGTGGCAAACAGACTTGTAGTTACTTTAAATGTCTCTAGTTAATGTATCATTTTTGTTTCATCTTTCTTCAGAACAGGCTGCATGTCTGTCTCAATATGGCTGTCGAGTTGTGCTTCTCAGTATGGTCTTTTTCAGTTCATGGTGCGACAGGTGCTCCTTCATCAGCTGGTAGAAGAGAGAAGGAGGGGTAAAACAGGCAAATTTATAAATTCTCTCTCCAAACCCTACAGCCAAAAGGGTGCCACGGTACTTAATGGCTTCAGACAACTTTAGACCAATGAGGCACACAATAACTTTCACACCTGTCCCCAAAACCATTTGTTGAACTGATGTTTGCCAGCTGGGCAGTCTGACTTTCCTGTTGGGGTTGATTGAGAGATTTCATGTAATCATACTTATCTGTTATTTGCTAATGAACCATGAATGCAGTTTTATAAGGGAGTTAACAAAATTCACTCATCAGTTTACTGAGCCTGTTTAACTTGACTTGCAGACAACAGGAAGGGGTTAGCCTTGAATTGGATGGCAGAATATTGCAGGGCTCGCTCACTTAAAGTGGGCTAATTTAGAATTGCCAGTCAATGTAATATGAATGTCTTGGGGATTGCGATGGATGGCCGGCAGCTCAAACCGGCTGACACACCCAGGACGCTAGATGGTGACTTCCCTGCAGCATAGCAATGCACCGGATTCCCGCAGGGCACTATGGGATATGGAGTTCAGCTTCACAGCCCTGCTGGGTACTGTGGGTGCCACGAAGTGATGCTGCAGGGAGACATGGGGATTGCTACTTCCTATATAGATAGATAGATAGATAGATACTTTATTAATCCCAAGGGGAAATTCACATACTCCAGCAGCTGCATACTGATAAAAAAATATATATATTAAATTAAAGAGTGATAAAAATGCAGGTATAACAGACAAAACTTTGTATAATGTTAACGTTTACCTCCCCGGGTGGAATTAAAGAGTCGCATAGTGTGGGGGAGGAACGATCTCCTCAGTCTGTCAGTGGAGCAGGATTGACAGGAGCCTGCTCAGCGCCAGTCACTCTGCCACGGATGTCAAACTATCCAGCTCCATGGCTACAATAGAGCCTGCCTTCCTCACCACTTTGTCCAGACGTGAGGCGTCCCTCTTCTTTATGATGCCTCCCCAGCACAACACCGCATAGAAGAGGGCGCTCGCCACAACCGTCTGATAGAACATCTGCCGCATCTTATTGCAGATGTTGAAAGACGCCAGCCTTCTGAGAAAGTATAGTCGGCTCTGTCCTCTCTTGCACAAAGCATCAGTATTGGCAGTCCAGTCCAATTTATCATCCAGCTGCACTCCCAGATATTTATAGGTCTGTACCCTGTGCACACAGTCACCTCTGATGATCACCGGGTCCATGAGGGGCCTGTTCCTTCTAAAATCCACCACCAGCTCCTTGGTTTTGCTGGTGTTCAGTTGTAGGTGGTTTGAGTTGCACCATTTAACAAAGTCCTTGATTAGGTTCCTCTACTCCTCCTCCTGCCCACTCTTGATGCAGCCCACGATAGCAGTGTCATCAGCAAACTTTTGCACGTGGCAGGACTCCGAGTTGTATTGGAAGTCCGATGTATATAGGCTGAACAGGACCGGAGAAAGTACAGTCCCCTGCGGCACTCCTGTGCTGCTGACCACAATGTCAGACCTACAGTTCCCGAGATGCACATACTGAGGTCTGTCTGTAAGATAGTCTACAATCTATGCCACCAAGTATGAATCTACTCCCATCTCTGTCAGCTTGACCCTAAGGAGCAGAGGTTGGATGGTGTTGAAGGCGCTAGAGAAGTCCAGAAACATAATTCTTACAGCACCATTGCCTCTGTCCAAGTGGGAGAGGGATCGGTGTAGCCTATAGATGATGGCATGCTCCACTCCCACCTTCTCCTGGTATGCGAACTGCAGAGGGTCGAGGGCGTAGTGGACCTGTGGCCTCAGGTGGTGAAGCAGCAGCCGCTCCATGGTCTTCACCACATGTGATGTCAGTGCGACAGGCCTGAAGTCATTCAGCTCACTAGGACTCACTTGGGACTGGGGTGATGCAAGATGTTTTCCAAAGCATCAGGACTCTCCCCTGTTCCAGGCTCAGGTTGAAAATGCACTGTAGAGGACTCCCCAGCTCCAACGCACAGGTATGAGCAGTCGTGATGATACTCTATCTGGACCCACTGCTTTGCTGGCACGAAGTCTCCTCAGCTCTCTGCTTACCTGGGCTGATGTAATTGTGGGTAGGGATGTCTCTCCTATGCTGGTATCAGCAGAAGGATGGGTGGAGGGTGCAGTACTCCGAGGTGAGAGTGGGTTAGGGTGGTCAAACCTGTTAAAGAAGTTGGCCCAGATATATTTTATATATATATATATATATATATAAAGAAGTATAGCCCGGAAGTACTCCCAAGTTATGGGGACGGAAGGACAGAAGTACTTCTGGGCTGAAGAAAAATACAACTCTCCATCTGTCCGGCTTAAGGACTGTATAAAGGACTGGTGGAGACCCAGCAAGCGAGCCAGAGTGGGGAGGGAGTGTGACAGAGCTTGCTGGGAGGAGAGGAAGAGAATTATTGTGTTGATATGGTATTTATTGTGGATGTGGTACTTAGAAGGCACTATTTTTGAAGAAGAAAGAATTAAAATTCTTCTTAGTGCTTTTAACTTGTGTCCAGAGCATCTGTCTATTGGGTTTCATGGGGCAAAAGCACCCTCAAGTGTCCATAGGATGTGGGAGGAAAGCTGGAGTACTCACTTAAAACGCCATGCTCTATGCAGGCATGGGGAGAACAAGTAGACTTTACATAGGCAGTGATTAGGCCAGACTTATATATGTGAGCTCAACACAACAAAATGTCCAAAGTAAGAGATGAGAAGAAAGTGCAGACTGAATCTGAGGACATCACTTTTATAATACAGTAGAGAACAGGGCTTTCAGTCTTTTTATGTATGATTTTTTTGTTGAGGCAGTGGTGATATAAACCACTGACATTGAGGTGCAGTGATAAAAATTATAAATTGTGCATACTTGTATTAAGTATGCAATTTATTATTTAAACTGTTCTTTTTATGTTGCATCTTTTAAACCTATCAACCTTTCTCAACGATGAACACTGTAATGGGTCTATTAGGCCATGCTTCCCGCTGTTTAGGGACTCTCTTCTCTGCTGTAAGCTAATTAAACTCCAACAAACTAAATAACTTGCTCTAGTCACTATTTAACAAAATTAAGATCTGAGGGGAAAACATCTTTTTAGAATAGAATTGTTAAGTCAAAAATGTGACAAGCTACAAAAAGACAGGTTAATTTCTGCCCATTAATTGCTCAAAAGTAGCCATAATTTTGTGTAAATGATACCAAAATACGATATTCCCTATTTTTTAACTTCAGTCTTTCATATATTGGTAAGACATATTTAGATTTTTCCCCACTTTTGCTTACAATATTTATTGTAACACGCTTACATGACAAAGTCCTCACTTTTTCAGTTCTCCAGCTCTTTATCTTTTAATGCTTGTCAAATATTTTGAAGACATAATAAATAGATATTATGTATTACACTTGTTATACAGAACCTAGTGATGCAGGTTACCCAAACAATGCAGTTAAAATGATGGATTATTGTGATTCACAGGCACAGAATTAGATGTTATTTGCAATTCTCAATAGGGGTCTGTGTCCTTATTTTTTCCTCCAGTTGTCTCATTTTTTAGATAAAAGAAATAAAAAGTCTCATATTTTCTGAGATCTTTGTACTCATTGAATGTTTTACACTGTGACTCCCTTTCAATTACCTATATAAAAACCAGATGTTTACAAATGAGAGGACACCATTCAGCCCATCAAGCTCAATTGATTAGCTAACTCTCTCGAGGAAAAAAAAAAAGACCTACCTATCTATCTATCTATCCTAATAACAAAATATTATGACACACCTGCTAGTTTGCAAAAGTTTCAAAAAAGTTTCCTCTTTCAGTCAATATCCCTGGACCTATTGCTTTTGTCGCCTGTGTAGTGAAAACCCTAAGGAAGCTAATCAAGTCCCACATCATGCAATTGATGGGATCCTATTCAATTCCATTATGGCATTCTGGGAGAAGAGTGAATGACAGTGATATGTTCCTTTTTGAAAACATACACCATCACTCAGAGAGTAGTGGGACATTCACTCAGCACTCTACTGCCTGTCATTCGTGTTTTGCCACTGGACACACATTTCTGCTTGGATTATTGGCTCATATTGGAAATGGTTTTATTTCACTGACAGACCACAGACATTCTATTTCAATCTTGGTACCATATCAGTAATGTACAGTATACACTGACACAGATTGACTACTATATATGTTAGATTCTTCTGCTTCTTTGTTCCAATGGCACTGCTTCCAGTACCTGATATACTTGTTCAGGTTTACCACTAGGGTGTTCACTGCGTTAATTCTCTTCTTCAATTACACCATTTTAGATATATTATATATCTCTACTGCGGTGGGCTGGCGCCCTGCCCGGGGTTTGTTTCCTGCCTTGCACCCTGCGTTGGTTGGGATTAGCTCTAGCAGACCCCTGTGACCCTGTAGTTAGGATATAGCGGGTTGGATAATGGATGAATGGATGGAAATATATCTCTATATATAAAATCCAATGTCTGTCTGTCTTTCTGTCCGCTTTTCACGAGAGAACTACTTAACGGATTTAGATTTGTTTTTTTTTTCTATAATTTGCTTGAACATTCCAATTAATTTGTGACTTCTGTCATCATGCTAAGAATCATAGTTCGCTTGCAGGAGTGATATATTTGCACTAATCCGAGACAGAGGCTGCGGGCCGAGAGGAGGGGGAAGCGTGACGTCAGGAGACGAAATCTGTTAACTAGTTCTGTCATTTGCTAGCTAAGCAGAGGTAGAGAACACGCCCCAAGGCTGACGTGTGAGTGAAGAGGCCCCCACCCCCCTTCCCTCGGCCCGCTGCATGTCTCTCGGATTCCAACTATGAATAGCGCATAGCGCAATGAGAGAAGTCACAAAATCAACTGGAATATTCCAGCAAATTCTAGAAAAAAATCTAAATCCGTTAAGTAGTTCTCTCATGAAATGCAGACAGAGAGACAGACGGACGTTGGATTTTATCCTTCTATATAAAAGCGGTCGGGATTGTCCTTCCGTCCCATGAGTGATATGCAGGCATGGAGTTTCACACACGCCCCGTCCATTTTGCAATGCACGATGGGATTTGTAGTTTCATTTTTCCAGGTAAAAGATGATTTTCTACTCCAGACTGTGCGATATCTTCTTCTTCTTTCTTACTATATAAAAGCGGTCGGGATTGTACTTCCGTCCCATGAGTGGAAAGCGTAGCGGTATTCCGCTTATTACAGACTTACTACTTGCAGCTTGCGGTACGAAGCGACATGATGTGAGCAGAGTTCTGGTACTCCCATCGTTCCCTTGCTTTTGTGCGCGATGCGCTGGAAAAAGACAAAATTATGTCTCTGGAAATAATTAATGTTGATGGGAGTACAAATGCCTCACCGCGTAGTAAATATCAGGGGGGTTCAAAAGGGCGACCTCAATATAGAAAAAAAGTTTAAATTTCTTCACAAAAATAACAGAAACTATGAGTATTAAAGTAATACCGCTCAAATGCAATATAACCAAATTAATGAGTTTGTATAAAATATCAAATTGATCTACATATTGAATTGCCTTAAGAAGTGGTCAACTTAAAAGTCGGTCGCCTTAAAAGGCGGGTCAGCCTTGTATATATATAGAGATGGACTCCAAGTTAAACTTTAAGAAATGTCAGAACAGCACAACCATTAAACAAAATAGCAATAAGGAAGTAATGAGATGATCCCTATTTAAAAGTTTGCATACCCTTAGTTCTTATTATTGTTTCTTGCCCCGTTTAGCATCAATGATAGCATGCAGTCTTTTGTGATAGTTGCGGATGAGGCACTTGATTTTCTCAGGTGGTAGAGATGCCCATTCTTCTTATTGAAAAACCTCTAGGTCCCATAAAATCTTGGTTTGCCTTGCATGAACTGCACGTTTGAGATCTCCCCAAAGTTATGTGGTGTAGCGGGTCCACAGCTAACGTAAGAAAGGCCACTTTTAAATAAATAATCAACGTGCTCACGGCTTAGCGAGGGGGTGTGGTAGTTTGGCTGAAGCGGTTCCCGGGTGGATTCGTGCTGCGGACGTTTCTCACCTAAGTGCACAGGTGAGAGACGGTCTGCTCTGTAATTGATCCCGGGAACTGTTGATTGCCACAGCTGCCTCGTCCATTATAAAGTGAAGCCTGAGACGGTTAAAAAGGGAGAGGAAAAAGAGAAGGAAGAGAACGGAGGTTGTGGAGGAAAAGCAGGAAGCAGTGAGGAGAGAGAGAAAGTCGGTGCAGGAGAACAAGCGAGCGAGAGCAGGCTCGCGGCAGCTGAGCAGGCAGCCTGGGTGTTTGGCTGACACCCGGGGGAGTAGTAGTTGTGGTCGCTACCGCAGAAATTACTTTGAAGGGCGGGAGTGACCGAAAGGCGGATGACTCTCCGCGTAAGGCTGCGGAAGGCAGCGGGAGTCAAGACTTGGGACATCGTGTCCCCAGCGTGAGAGCCTTGGTCGTTGGGGAATCCCAAGTCGCTGTTCGGTGGTGCCTACTGGAGCCATGGATCAGTAAGGGGATCGACCAGTTTGCTGGAAGAGTGAAGGCCAGCTGCAGGTAGAGCGACTCCCCTGTTGAGGAGCCCAGATGGGAGGAGTAGGGTAGTTGCCGCAGGAAAGAAGACACCGGGCTTGTTGTTGTTTTTAAAAGAATGCTTCCTGTGCTATTTTAACCTCGTTGTTTTTAAGAAGACTGTTTTCTATTGTTTTTTAACCTCCACATTTTTCACTTGCTTTTATTGGATTATTTATTTATTGACTTTTGAAACACTGCACTCTTTATTTGAACACTGTTTTATTGATTGTTTTTAAATAAAAGCACTTGACACTTTTGCACCATCCCCTTGCTATGTTGTTGCCTCACTGCTAAGCTCATCGGTGACATTACCGACAGTGATGGGTTCAAGGGCTCCCCGACAGAAGATGGGAGCATGGAGCGAACCCACATTGTCATAAGTTACTCAATGTCATTGAGGTCAGGAGACTGTGATGGCTACTCCAGCACCTTCAGTTTTTTTTCTGCTGTAGTCACCAAAGGGTCAACTTGACCTTGTGTTTTGGATCATTGTCATGTTCCATACGCAGCTTCCAGACTGATGAACACACGCTGTCATCCTATATTTTCCTGTGACATGCTGCATTCATCTTGCCATCAGTTTTCACTAAATTACCTGTGCTGCTGTAGCTCACATGTTCACAGAACATCAGAGATCCACCTCCATTCTTCACAGAAGGGATGATGCACTTTTCGTCATGGGCTTTGTTGCATCCTCTCCAAACATAGCTTTTATGGTTGTGACCATAAAGTTCAATTTTGGTCTCATCACTCCAAAGGACTTTTTGAGGCTTGTCTAGATGCTGTTTGGCATATTGTAAGTGGGCTGCTTCATGGCGCTGCCACAGTAAAGGATTGGTTCTTGCAACTCGACCATGCAGCCCATTTTTGTTCAAGTACCTCCTTATTGTGCATCTTGAAACAGCAACACCACTTGTTTCCAGAGAAGCCTGTATGTCAGGTGAAATGGCTTGTGGGTTTTTCTTGGCAGTTCGACAAATGATCCTGCAGTCGTGGCTGGTTCTACCTGATCGTGGCCTGGTAAAGCAAAGCCCCAAACTTTCCACTTTTTAATCAGAGTTTGAACACTAATGAGAGGCATTTTCAGATCTCTGGATATTTTTTTATATCCTTTTACTGATTTATACAAATCAACAACCTTTTCTCGCATGTCCTTTGGCAGTTCTTTTGCTTTCCTCATGGCTTGGTATGCAGGAAATTCAGCAAAGCTCTGCATGATTGATTATTTATACACAGACACTGATTACAATCCAAGAGGTTACAGGTGTCGACAGTCTCTCTTAGTTATCCTAAATTTGAACCTGCGTGTGTCAACTTGTGTGTATATTATCAGCCCCAACATTCAAGGGTATGTCAATTTTTGATCCGGCCCATTTGAGTGATTTCAGTTATGATTAAAAAGCACACACAATCATGTCATAATAAATTGCCTAGCCTGAGCACACTCCCTAATTAAAAGGAAAGTTTTCTGCACGATTGCTTATATTGTCCAAACAATGTCCAATATTTCACAAATTCTGCCAGAGTATGTAAACTTATGAGCATGACTGTATATGCACATGTTCACCACTAGAATGTACCCCCCACCTCTTTATCCATCTATCTTCTAACACTTTTAACCTGTTCAGGGTTCTATAAATATTTTAAAAAGTGCTGAAGCTAACTGTCAAATAATTAAAGACAGCAGATGTCACTACCAGGAGGCAGCACGGACCACCATACCAACATGCTGAATCTCCACCTTCTAAACTTGACTCCCCCACATTAATCAGTTGAGAAATAGAATCGAGGAAAAATGCTTATACAGTGATCCGAGATGAACACTCCCAAAGCATATTTTAATGTGAAGATTTGCAATGATGAACCCCTAGTGGATACAGAATTATTATCTAGCTGGAATACTAAATTAAGAATCATTCTTTGGACCAGAGATGCAGAGAACAGAGCATAGGTCCATGAAACATCCATGGCAGCATGTCCAAGCAAAGATACAATCAAAAGCATCTTTATCATTTTTACTTGACTTATTCTGATCAGGCTGCAGTAGCAACATCCTTACCTGGACTGACCATGCCACCCTATCCTCAACTATTTTTCCAGCTTCTCTTGGGGAATTTCTGCAAACTCCAAAACCAGGTAATGGATATAATGCCTCCAGCCTGTCTTGGGTCTTCTGTCAGTGGGACATGTCTTATATTTCTAGCCTGTTTTGACTATGTTTGTCACTGTGTAGGCATACTAGAAAATCTAAAATTATGTCAACAAAAGTTACTTGAGAACTAGACACTCAATGATAGAGTGTCAAGGAAAGTCTATGAATCTTCTCCTTTTCCTACTCTTAAAGTTTTACTCTGTCTGTTAGCCTAGCTCTCTTTCTCATGGGGGGGGGGCATAATTGATTTTTAACTTAGTTTTGTCAAGTTTGACTTCCTTGTATGGAATGTTACTTGCTTTTAATAAATTCAATTAAATAAAAAAAAAAAAGTCTAGAATGTTAGCAAGTAATAGCAAATAGGTGTAGCCAATGTTATCCACTCAGGACCAGAGCATGGTCATAAATGGCAAAACCTTTAGTCATTTTATAGGCTGCTTGCAAATTCTACAGGTTTTTATAAATGTGACAAAGAAGATTGCATTGGATTCCAAGTGAAATCTCTCTAAAATTGAGCTAGTGCAGAATCGATCTGGCTGCACACGTCCAGACTTCCCAAAGTCATTTTTGTCAGCCCTCTGAAGTTTTAGGAAAACAATAAAATACTTGTTTAAAAGAGCACACTTGTATCAAAACATTCTTAGAAGGCAAATCCATTCAGCATTTAACACAGCAAACATTTTACAGATCGTTTACTGGAGGCATTTTCTGTTTCTCCGTAATCTTACATCACTATAAAGATCTGTTCAGAGATCATCGTTGTGTCTCATGTGATTGTGTAAAGGCTTGGAGGAAGGCCTTTGACATTTTAGGATTTGGTACTGTTGTGGTGTGAAATTTTGCATATAAGTTGATAAATATTTTCGTCTTTATTTGTAACTTATAACACTAATGTCTATCATTGATAAGAACAGCAATGGTTTGATGTTTAAGAACCAGTCCTTTGTAATTTTACAACAGGGTTGGGGGAAGTGCCTAAAACAAATTCAAGGCTAACCCCTTCCTGTTGTCTACAAGTCGAGTTAAACAGACTCAGTAAACTGATGAGTGAACTTTGTTAACTCCCTTATAAAACTGCATTCATGGTTCATTAGCAAATAAAAGATAAGGATGATTACATGAACTCTCTTAATCAACACCCACAGGAAAGCCAAACTGCCTAGCTGGCAAACTTCAGCTCAACAAATGGTTTTGGGGGCAGGTTTTAAGGTATTCTATGCCCCATTGGTCTAAAGTATGGATGTTTGGAAATAGCTTGTATCAGAAGCCTTTAAGTATCATAACCCCCTATTGGCTGTAGGGTGTGGACAGAGAATCTATAAATTTGCTTGCTTTACCTCTCCCTAGCACTCTTTCTCTTACCAACTGATAAAGGAGCATCTCACACCATTAACTGAAAAGGACAACACAATGAAAAGCACAGCTCAGCAGCCATATTAAGACAGGCATGCGGCCTGTTCTGAAGAAAGCTGACCACAAATGATGCTTTAACTAGAGACATTTTAGGTAACTAACAAGTCTGTATGCCGCCTGAAACTACACATCAGCATTTATCAGGTTGTATGGTTGCCAGTATTCAAATGTACTTTGCATATTGTTACTATTTATGAATATCATCAATGATACATTATTTAAATTGTAACTTAACTCCTACTTGTCTTTAACAACACCTAATTGCCTGAGGTTATAAATGTAGAAGGGAAGGTGTTGATAAGTCATATACTACAATACCTTATGAATAGTGGTAAGTCTGTGAGATTTGAGGCATTCTGACAAAGGCTACACATTAATAATACAAAAGGGGAAAGAAGAGTAATATATTACTCTACCAAGACAAAACAGGTACACATGTTCTCTGTTGCCAGTGTAAGTTGCCCCTTTTCAAGCATCATTCATATCTCCCAGAGTGCATGACTTCTAGGTCCAGGACCTAATTTGTAAGTTTTTTCTATCCAGTCAATAAAGCTGTAAAAGATGTCATTGAGCTTATTTTTAAATAAATATTCCATGCTAGACATGGCTGGCTATTTCACCTGCCATTAGCTGTTTAAAGAGACTTTACTTGTGCAGTTTAGGTTGAGTAACCACTACAAGCCAGCCTGTGTCAGCGTACACATAAGTGAATATGCCCAGTGATGTGTGTCACTCTGTCACTATATACGCTTAATATTGCTCAAAGTAGTAGAAAACAATATTTTTGAGCAATAATTACTGTATATAGTTTCTCTTTTTTTGAGTGTTAGGAATAAGCTTCCATAAATATAATAAAGAGACAATATGACATATCACTGTACTTACTTGCTTATCATATTTTCCCTGCAAAACACTTCTTTAAATACACTTGAAAAATGCTGGAAAACATTTGAAAACTGCCTGAAAAACGCCTGGTAAAACACTTGCAGATTGGCGTTGAAAAGTTTGAAAAATACCAAACAAATGCTGAAAATTTACAACACTGAAATGTGAATGGACTGTTAGACTTGAACAGATATTTTAATTGCACCAGACACTTCTTTTTTGAAAATGTTATCTTTTTAATATCTTAGCTGCTGTTATTCGGGGTCCTTCCACAACCAACAACTAACAATTGCACATTAATTGCTGCCATTTTTAAATCATTTGAATTGTAAACTGCTCTCTGCGAAAGCTATTGAGCCACCACAAGCTTATTTAGGCTACATTTTTAACTACATAGCATTGTCATCATCATTACTGGCATTCCTCGGTCCAAGGATTTCTTCCTCTCCTTCAGCCCTATTGATGTGCAGTCAAGCCAGTTCTGGAGGCGATTGTAAAGTGCTGTTAAAGGGCATGCATCTAATGTTGTCTAGTAATGCATTTAATTGCATCCAGTTATCACTGTTATTTTTAAATATAACTCATTGTTACAAAAATATTCAATAAACATACTGCAAATATGGTAACTGACTCTGTGATGGAGTAACTAAAAATTTTAAAATACTCCAACTCTCAAATCTCCAAATGCACCTGAATGTTATGCCAAATGTACATTTTGTAACTTATTTTATTGTATCTTTACTGAATTGCATCAGATTGTCTTATTGAGTATGGGTAAACATTGTAGTCCACCTTGGAGAGGTTACTAGCTTAAGTGGAAAAAAGAAGTGCAATGCTTTTTTGGTGCCACAGTGGTAATATGGACATACACAAACTAGGTAATGAAACTCTTTTTTGTGTGCAGTGGTGCAGGCCAAATGTGGAATAGAGATACTGAGAGACCAGTGGCATCTGGAATATAATGTGGCCTTGCAACTCTGGCTCCTGGATGATTACACATTTTAACAGTAATGAAACCCCAAGGTGGTGTATAATGGCACCTCTCTACCAGCCCTCTGTCTGTCTGTCCACCTGTCCCAGACCATCTGAACTTATAATAGTTCTTCATGGCTTTCAATGAGAATGAACTTTGGTTATATACGATGTCTGTTTTTCTTGGTCTCTTCTTTGTCACTCCAAATAGAGCAATGCTTCACTAATAGCTAAAAATTTAGAATAATCTTGTACCAGTCTGTAACGGCCGACCCCTTTACCCAGCCAGCAGCTACACCTCCAAAACCTGTGGCCTGGATAATTTACTGAGAAATAATCTAACTATCAAGCCGTACTTCTAACCAATTAAAATTTTCCCCACAATCGACGGTGTAAATATAAGTACACAAAAAACAGGATGTAAAATTAAACAGATTAAATGTATTAAATGAAACAAGAGATGCAAAAAATAGAAAACAGATATAAATATCCCTCCACCCCAGCAACAAAAAGACACCACCAAATATAAATACAACAAAAACCCTCCCTTGCCCCTGTAACATATAACACACAACACGAATAACAAAATGACTGATAAACTGAATGATTGTGAACTTGAGTCTGGTTATAAAACTGTCCTGAATACGGATGACTGAACTAGCGGTAAATGCGTTGTTTGATTTTCCCGGCGTTTGGAGCAACCTCACCGTGATTTCTCGGCGTATGGCGGATGGTGAATCGACCCCGGGGTCTCAGCAGATGGATGTTGAAAGACAGTCCGGCAAAATGAAAAGCAAACTGGTGAAAAGGCACGATGTGAAAAAACAGCAAGCAAGTTGAAACGTGGTTGAAACAAAATGGTCTCCTTTCTCCTTCTTCTCTCCTTCCCTCTCTCCTCTCTTCTCCTTCCTGATTACTTAAATAGTCTATGTGACGGCTGTGATTGATTAATTAAGAACAGGTGTTTTCCAGGTTTGCGGCTGTGGTCTCCTTCCATCATCCGTCCTCCTTTACAGGGACGGCATTAACTGATACACATACAAACAGCAAACGGGACAATGAAACGAGACGCACTCAGAACTGACATTTAACAGTAACTATGTGGCCCCGCTACAAGTCTTAATGCATCACTTCAATTTCTCTATCACATTTTATTTTTCCGTTCGTTAGTGGATTACAAGGAAGTCGGAGTCACCATGTTATGTATTATATAGGACAGGTACTAAAACAAAGGGTCCATTGCGTTAATTTCCCATAGGTCAGCAATTAATTAATGAACAGATATGGTTGGTTTCTGTTTAATGTCAATCATTTTCTGCTTTGTTTCCTATGTGTTTTAACCAGTCAGTGTCTTGAAGTGTACTAATTCTGATTTGACAATGTAAAATCTATATGGCACTCAGTGAAGAGCACAACACAAAAAATAAAGTGAAGTAAAAGTTTCATGATAATGGAGTGGTGACTGTGGCTAGTGATCTGCACCAGCAATCGGAAGGTTGCCAGTTTGAATCCTGCAAGTGTCAGAGGTGATTCCACTCTGTTAAGCCCTGGCAGTCCAGTAGTCCAGACTGGCAGTGCAGCCACTGTAAAAAAAACTCTTCCAGTGTAGTGCTGAGGTGTCACCTGGTGCACTCGGGTTCCAATCTGGGTGGTTCATCATGTGGTGAGTGCACGATAGATAGATAGATAGATAGATAGATAGATAGATAGATAGATAGATAGATAGATAGATAGATAGATAGA
>JANRMT010062857.1:5766057-5780593 GCA_026402145.1 Polypterus bichir lapradei
AGATAGATAGATAGATAGATAGATAGATAGATAGATAGATAGATAGAACAAATGAAGAAACAAACAAACTTTATTTGTCCCCAGGGGAAATTTGGCTTTTTACAGAAGCTGTTTAAATAAATAAATACATACATAGGTAGATAAGTAAATAAATAAACAAATGTACACACACACACTTTGATCTGAACAAAGAAGAAAATTAAAAGGAAAGAAAACTTCTGCCTTGGCTGTTACAGTCCAAGTGAGTCATAATACAGGTATATTGCTGTTGTTATAAAGGATCCCCAGTCCTTCACAAACTTCTCCTGAATAATTCATTGGCTGACAGTCCTCAGTGGTTGTGTGTCAGAAAGAGGATGCACAGCATTGTTCACAATGGCACTCAGTTTAGTTTGAACTGTCTCATTTGTTACTACCTCCAGGCTGTCCAGAGAGCATCCTATAACTGAGCTTTCCCTTTAAAAATTATTGTTGATGCGGTAAGTCTGTTTTCTAAAACAGTTCTTCCCTCATTGGGTCATTCAGAGCAGGAGGGATTCTTTGCAGCATTATACACAAAGCAGGAGCCAAGCCCTGTTAGGACCTGATCTATATTACTAAATGAAGATTGTATATATATGCACAGATGCCAGAGGCCAGAAGCAAGTTGTGCACAATACAACTGCCACCTGAACGCGAACGTACACACCACCGCATATACAGTTAGGTCCATAAATATTTGGACAAAGACAACTTTTTTCTAATTTTGGTCCTGTACATTACCACAATGAATTTTAAATGAAACAACTCAGATGCAGTTGAAGTGCAGATTTTCAGCTTTATTTCAGTGGGGTGATCAAAACGATTGCATAAAAATGTGAGGCAACTAAAGCATTTTTTTAACACAATCCCTTCATTTCAGGGGCTCAAAAGTAATTGGACAGTTGACTCAAAGGCTATTTCATGGGCAGGTGTGGGCAAGTCCGTCGTTATGTCATTATCAATTAAGCAGATAAAAGGCCTGGAGTTGATTTGAGGTGTGGTGCTTGCATGTGGAAGATTTTGCTGTGAACAGACAACATGCGGTCAAAGGAGCTCTCCCTGCAGGTGAAAGAAGCCATCCTTAAGCTGCAAAAACAGAAAAAACCCATCTGAGAAATTGCTACAACATTACGAGTGGCAAAATCTACAGTTTGGTACATCCTGAAAAAGAAAGCAAGCACTGGTGAACTCAGCAACGCAAAAAGACCTGGACGTCCACAGAAGACAACAGTGGTGGATGATCGCAGAATCATTTCTATGGTGAAGAGAAACCCCTTCACAACAGCCACCCAAGTGAACAACACTCTCCAGGGGTTAGGTGTATCGATATCCAAGTCTACCATAAAGAGAAGACTGCATGAAAGTAAATACAGAGGGTGCACTGCAAGATGCAAGCCACTCATAAGCCTCAAGAATAGAAAGGCTAGATTGGACTTTGCTAAAGAACATCTAAAAAAGCCAGCACAGTTCTGGAAAAACATTCTTTGGACAGATGAAACCAAGATCAACCTCTACCAGAATGATGGCAAGAAAAAAGTTTGGAGAAGGCGTGGAACAGCTCATAATCCAAAGCATACCACATCATCTGTAAAACACGATGGAGGCAGTGGGATGGCTTCGGCGTGCATGGCTGCCAGTGGCACTGGGACACTAGTGTTTATTGATGATGTGACACAGGACAGAAGCAGCCAAATGAATTCTGAGGTTTTCAGAGACATACTGTCTGCTCAGATCCAGCTAAATGCAGTCAAACTGATTGGGCGGCATTTCATGATACAGATGGACAATGACCCAAAACATGCAGCCAAAGCAACCCAGGAGTTTATTAAAGCAAAGAAGTGGAAAATTCTTGAATGACCAAGTCAGTCACCTGATCTTAACCCAATTGAGCATGCATTTCACTTGTTGAAGACTAAACTTCGGACAGAAAGACCCACAAACAAACAGCAACTGAAAGCCACTTGAGTAAAGGCCTGGCAGAGCATTAAAAAGGAGGAAACCCAGCATCTGGTGATGTCCATGAGTTCAAGACTTCAGGCTGTCATTGCCAGCAAAGGGTTTTCAACCAAGTATTAGAAATGAACATTTTATTTCCAGTTATTTAATTTGTCCAATTACTTTTGAGCCCCTGAAATAAAGGGGTTGTGTTAAAAAAAATGCTTTAGTTGCCTCACATTTTTATGCAATCGTTTTGTTCACCTCACTGAATTAAAGCTGAAAGTCTGCACTTCAAGTGCATCTGAGTTGTTCCATTTAAAATTCATTGTGGAGTGTCCAGAACCAAAATTAGAAAAAAGTTGTCTCTGTCCAAATATTTATGGACCTAACTGTACAACCTTCGTTTAGTAATGTACAGTAGATCTCCAAGCCGGGATCCGCCGCCATGGTCACTTCAGCACGCGAATCCGCCGCCATCACCATCAGGGAACTAGGTGGCGCCGAAAGCACACGTGCACAGCGCCTTAGCGCCCCAGAGTCAAACGCAGCGGCTTTCCAGAGTCAAACCCAGCAGCTTCCCATAGTCAGTAGGTGGCGCCCAAACAACACAACCTGTAAAGTAAACTTGAGGTAAAGCATGCACGCCAACAAGTTGCCATGATGACATATTTAAACTTGAGGTAGTAGTGACTACTGACAGTGCCAGCAGTCAGCTACTCCACAGTGCCAGTAGTCAGTGTACTCCACTCCACAGTGCCAGCAGCTACTCCACTACACAGTGCCAGCAGTTAGTGTGCTTCAACAGTGCCAGCAGTACTCCACTCCACAGTGCCAGCAGTCAATGTTCTCCACTCCAAAGTGCCAGCAGCTACTCCACTACACAGTGCCAGTAGTCAGTGTGCTCTAATCCACTGTGCCAGCAGTAAGTGTGGCAGCTGTCAGTGTGGCTTAATTGAATCACATTAGGGTAATTCAGTGTTAAAAGTAAGTTCAATTATGATTCCTAACAGCAAACGACTTCTAGCTAATGATACAGCCACAGAAAAACAAAAACGAGACCGCATAGATAAAAACAATGACTGAAGGCGCCTACAACACGCTTCTGAAACACCAGAAGCAAAAGAGGCACAGCTCCAAAAAGAAAGAGCTCAGGTATCGGATAGGCGTGCAAACGAGACAACAGAACAACGAGAGAAGCATTTGGAAGGTTTGCGCAATTGTTCATCACAAAGAATATCAGAGGAAACTCCAAGGACAAACCATGGACAAAGTAGGGGTTTACCTATCTGAGCCTGGACAACTTTATGTTGCCTTTTCAAGAGTCCGGCGTTCGTGTGATGTTAAAGTGAAGGTTTTACCTACTCCATACCAGGCAGAGCTAATTCAAGGACAGGAAACCATCTTTACGAAAAATGTTGTTTATAAGGAAATTTTTGATTAACTATTTTGAATTTACCATTTCATTAATTTTTTGTTTCCAATTTACTTCATTTAAACCTTTGCACTCTGATATTTTTTTTACTTATGAATGCAGCAACGACATTTTGGACTTAAATTATGTAACAATTAAATTTCAATTTTAGTTTTAATAAATTTGTTAATTTTACTACAAATATAATTATTTAACTAAATGAAAAATTTCCCAGGACACTCCCACCCTCCATGATTTGTCATCCCTCCAAAGATCAGACGGAACAGAAAGTGATTGCCATTCTTGGATTTGCAATTCTTTACAGAATCAGGGGTTTACTGGTTCACACAGAGAGCACACTTATGCACACTCAGTACCCTTGTCTCACATTCAGGTAAATTAACATGCATGTGTCTGGCCTGTTGAATGTATCGAGGAATCCCATGTGGACACTGGGAGAACATGCAAACTGTGGATATTCAGTGGCCGGACTAGGAATTGAAACCAAGTCTCTGGAGTAGTGAGAGGGCAGCACTAACTACAGCTCAACGATGGCATACATATTTATGAATTATTTATTTTAAAAGAGAGTAACCACATTTCATTGGATCTTTGTTATTTGTATTCTTTGTATTATTCTCATTTACTTATCATTTTTAAACACTGAAATATTATGGTTTATATGCATTTGTTGATGTATATGTGACTGAAGATGTGTAGCGAAAAGCACATTTTGAGTAAAATTAAGGAGAGTTTGTTAGTTTAGCATGAGTGAGACTCTCGCATTCATTTATTCATCATATTTTATAACTATATATAGTTGTAGATGTTAGTCAGGGAGGGGTAAAATCTAGACATTTCAAATTTGGACAGCATTGAAATCCCCAAGCAGTGGTTACTCACGATTGCTCATGTCACGTGCATGGCAGATTATGCATACTATCCAGCACCCCTCATTAAAATGGCCACAGTTCACCAGTTTTGGTAGCTTCAAATGAACTTTGAATGAATTATTATACAACAAATAGGCTGCTATCATGCAGAACATAAGACAAGCAAAAATGCAGCTTTGGCTTAATGAGGCTAAGTAAGTGTCTCCCCAGCACGACGGTCACACGACAGCCTTCGAACGAGGGCTTTTCTTTTCTCCACAGGCCAAACCTTTGGTTCTATTATTTTATGTTTATGCACCTCTGAGGCTAATATACATTTTAATGTACTGCAATGAGAAGGAAAAAATCAGCCATTAGATTAGAACATGTGCTCTCCCTGTTAAATTAATGACAGCTGAACACAGAGATAAATTTAGGTTTTCATATTTAATTATGGCACACTGCAGTACTTTAGTGAGGATAAATTGCACAATTATTATGCTTCAGTTTTTTTTTTTTTTTTTTGTTTTTTTTTTGGCTCATGGCCTGACATTTTTCCTTATTACCAATGTGCATTTTAGATGGTGATAAACCTTATTATGTTTATTATAAAGATAAGTGCTAAAAAGGTGTCTGAAGAGTAGAAACCTTTCATAACCTTTTTTATATGAATGTTTAAAAAAATGTCCTGATAGTTAGTAAGTGTAATGCTTTCTTCAAATTCAAAAAGGAAAAGTTCAGAGTGAAATTTGCTCACTTGCTAGCTCTCTGGTTTTTCTTTCCAAGCAAATGATAAGAAATGAATAATCTGCCTGCATGGTAATGGTGTTAGACTAGGAAGCAGAGAAACAGGCAATTTCTCCAAAGAAGAAGAAAGGAGTCCTATGCCAGCAATTTGTTCTTTGCACCTGCACCACATCATATCTATCTGTCCATCCATCAACATTCTGGACCCTCTTTGCCCATTACAGTGTTATTAGGAGTTAAAGTCTGTCCTGGCAACAGTAGGCATGAGGAAGAAATCAAACTTTCCTGGCACACCACCAGATATTTTTTTCAGTTATAATATTGTTTTTAATGAGATTTTTTTCAAGACACTACATTTTTGTAGATTTGTTTTTAAGTCACTGTTATTAAAAATCCTATGCATAGTTCAGTGTCTCTACCAGAATGAAAATGGTTTCCTTGCCAGGTCAGAAGGCTGTAATGAGAAAACAGAGAAAGGCTGACATCTTAACCCGGATGAATCATATTTCTTGCCAAGGCAGGATGGACAAAGCTGATTTGGCCCTCAAACCAGAATGGGTGCCAGTTCATGGCCAGGATCAGGGGCCTGCTTAGAAGGAACAGGTGGTGACTGCTTCCCAGAGTTATGTCTTCCTCCCTTTGCACACGATAGCAGAATCCTTCTGGCAGTACTCCCATATGAATACCTGCAGGGCAGGCTGGGAGTTGTAGTCCCATGAGATAGTCCTGTTGGGATCCTTGGATGCTGCTGACAGGAGGAGCTGCAAAGAACAGTATACCTTCTGCGAAAGGCTTCTGCCTGGCGCATAAGTGCTTCCAATGTGCAAGGTGGTGACACCAGAAGTGCTTCAGGGTCTGGCATAAAAGAGGCTGGTTTTCCTGCACCAGTAATCAGAGTCGGGAGTAGGTAGATGAGCCTACAAAGGAAGGAAGAAAGGAAGCCTGTAAGTGTATTATATTACTTTAGAAGAGGATTTGGATGTCTATGGCAGGCATGCTGTGCAATCAAACATCATGTGTTTGAACCCAGGACTGTCCTGTATAGTTGGGTCTCAGGGTTTGGGGTGCTACTATGTCCCCTGGAGGTCACATTGCATTATTCATTCATTTTTCATTTTCTGAAACTACTTATTCCAATATAGGATCATTGGAAGGCTGAAGCCTAATTCAGTATCATTGGGTGAAAGGCAGGAACAAATCCCGAACAGCATAGCACTCCATCGCAGGACACAACATTTAGTCAACAATTAGCTTAAACTAATCATCTATGCCATATGTTAGAAAATTGGGGACTCATTTGGACAACTCCATGCAGATGTGGGGAAAATATTCAAATAGTGACTGGACCAAGATCTGAACCCAGGACTCTGGTGCTAAGAGCCAACATGCCTCCCCATATTCAAATTATCTTGGTGTGGGAGACAACATCTTTTTAGCTGGTGCATCTGTTCCTCATGAAAACACACAAAGCTTGAGTCAAATTATAAGCAAAGTTTTGACTTTATTGAGAGCGACGTGTTTGATGAAGAACCTGATGCTATGCACGATTTGTAAGAACTGCTTAATATGGCTTACGCTGTGCTGTGTAATACAGCGTAGTGATGTGCACTTTTGTAGTTCAACCATCATGGGTTCAATTACCATACCCAAAGGCTGCCTGCTGCATGTTCTCCCTATGTTAGTTTTCTGAGCAGTGCTCTTACAGTCCAACTTAATGTACATTGTGAATGTTACTTAGTATTGTTCTTACAACAGTCCACAAGTTGTTTGACCTCATTTCTGTAGGTCATCACACTGATGAGGCCTATCACTTTAGTGACACCTGAAATTAATTATGTGGTTTGTGTTGTACCTGGCACAACAGCCATGGGATTTCAGGGTGAAGAGTAGAAGACACAACCTTTGGGGGCACCAGTGCTCAGAACAATAGTATGTGATTTTTTTGTTCCCACCTTGGACTGGCTGAGGTCAGTCTTTCAAGAGGTCTGTTAGCCTATTGCAGAAAGGGTTTTCAGGTCCAGTAAAGTAAGTGTTTCCCCAAGGTGCTGAGGCATAATTGTATTGAATGTGGAACTGAAGTCTAAGAATTGCAACTCTACATACATGTCTTGACCCTCCAGATCTGCCAGGCTCGGGTGGAGTGCAGTGGCTATGATGTCATCGATAGAGCAATTAGAAAGGAAAGCAAACTTCCTAGGAAGAGGTTCAGGATGAGTATGTGAGAGAGTCTAGATGTTATGTGACCAGTATCTAAAAGCTCATCATCATAATGGGACTGTTATGAGGTTGTAGTCATTGAGGCACCCAACAGTTGACTTCTTTAGTACTGGTATGATAGAGGTGACTTTGAAACATTACAGAATGACAGACTTATTAAGATGTAAGAGACTACATGTACTAGTTGGTCAGCAGTGTTAAAGAGTAGACAATTGTAAGTTATTTAAAAGAAAACAGTAAATTGTTCTTTAGAAACTTTTTTCCTTTATTTGGATCCAAGCAAAGATTATACATGACACTAAAACTTGTGGTGTAATTAGGCCGATTAGAACATTGATTACACATAAAAGACATTTAGGTGGTAATTAAAATGGCATGCTCCATGGTGCTCAAACTCTGCCATGTGCACTCGTCGTCTTACTATGAACTGGACTTGCAAGCAGTCAATAATGTCAGGCTAAACTGGATTGTTTTCCTCCATATAACAACTGCCTCTGTTATCTGGTCAATTCTTTCACTATAGCATTACTGAGTTGTCTGGACCTTCTCCATCTCAGTTTGTTATATCAACATCTCTGTCAAGGACAAGAAGCATTGCCGTCCCTTTGCTGTAACTCTGCTCTAGCAATTAGGATGTTATGTGACCTATCATAGCCTGTTCATTCTCTCTTTACAACTCCTTCCATCTTTACCATCAAGCCAGGACTCTCACATGTCATAACATTTCATTGCGTTTTGACCAAAAGAGGCTTCTACACTAATGTGATGACTAAGTGTGTTTTTTGTCATTTTTGGGCCATTTTGCAATGATGACTACTATTGTTCTTATGTTGTATGTTTGTTTTGCTGCTTTATTAATGGTTATCTTTAGCACAAGTAAACAGGTTTGCTGTAATGTGACAAGGTGGTGCTGCCAGACACTGTAACATGTATGTACATTAAACCATCTTACATTATTCATTTTGTAATGCAAAACCTTAAATGTTTTTATTAATTTGATGCAAATTAGTGATATTGTGACAGCAAAGGTTAGGACTACATTTAAGCTCCCTCCTGTAGCAGATAAGACAGGAAAGACAATGTAATTTAGTGGCTAAGGTAATTGACTTTAAACCCCAAAGTTGCCATTTCTGAAGCATTTTGTGGCCCAAACTTTGTCACTTAGCCTAACTAGGCTCCAAGTGAAATAAAATATATATATATTCTGTAACTGGTTTAACTTAGATTAATGGTGAAAGTCACCTTGGATAAATGCATCAGTCAAATATATAAAGCTTTATTCAATATACAGTATATTGAAAGCATTATTTGAAGAAACATAAATAATTAATTTAAAAAAGAATAAGAGTGTCTGCTTAAAGTACCTTTTATTGAAATGTCCTTTGAAAACCCAGACATGAATATTTGGCCTTTACAGGTACATTCCAGCAGTTCTGAAGACCTTGGTGATTTTTAATCTGATGCTTTACCCCTTCTATTCCAGCAAAAGATACTCATGGTGTCTTACAGTGTAAATTAATAAACTGACCTAAGATGTTTCTATGAAGGCAACTAAAAATCTGTGGACTTCTTTATGCTCAAATTATAATATTTCAGTCAAGTACCATTTTGTTTTTCCTCCTTTTCTTTAAAGCTGTATGTCTACAAAAGCACTGTGCTTCTTACATTTTACAAAACCAAGGAGAGGATTAATAAATTGCAGCTATGCACAAGGTTTTTACTTCTCCTGTTTGCTGTGAGATTATAACAGAACAGAACATAAGATTAACCTCCTGCGACGATCACAAGAATCGCCTTAAACTAGACAATGATTTACCCAGAATACAGTATGTCTGTTCTGTCCTGCTTCTATTCCCCTTTGGATATCCAAATGTTTAGAGGCATTCTTGGCAGCCAGCATTTTTTCTTATCTAGCTGATTTCACACAGCACTCAATGTCTCACTAAATGTTACTGCATTGGACACCATTGAGACTCTTCAATCTTGAGATGCTTTATGTTGCATAACATAGTTTTAATTTTTATTGCCACACTTCCCTTAGCGCAGTACTTCAGAAGAGCTGAGCTTGGCTCAGGAGACGGTACAATTCATTGTCAGACTTCTTGATTGCTATCAGCGTGCTGTTGTGAGATGGAGTGGAGAGGCAGGGATCAGAAAGAGACTGTGACTGATAAAGTACACCCTCAGCATGCCTCATGTCCAGCTTGCATCTGATAGATTTTACTCATTACCCTCTGGGTAGCTCACATTTTCTTAACAGCTTGCAGCAAAATTGCGTTTTTCTTTTATTGCCCACCTTTATTTTGTCTATGGTGTTTAATAGGAATGTAAAATTTATTTATTTGTTCTTTATTTATATTAAATATATGTGTTGCTTCAAAAATGAATACACAATACTACAAATCTCCCCATTATCTCCTTCATTATTTACTGTATAGTTAATGAGACACTAAAAGCTGCATATGTGTATTTTATTTGTCTGACCTCTGTACAGAATAAGTTTAGCTTAATTTACTTACTTCCTGAGCTTGCAGTCCGGTTGAAAAATAAACAGCTGTCACTCAAATGAACATAGACATTCCAAAAACTATTATAGATCAGGAGGATCTTGTTAAAAAAAAAATTGGCAATAATGTTCATGTATGCTTTGTAATGTGCAGCACACAAAGCTATTACAGGCCATCTAGCCTTGTGAAATGTCTAAAATTCTCCATAATAATAATAATAATAATAATAATAGCCTACTATAAAGACGGAGGAGAACCACATAACCCTCGATCCTACACTTACCCAGATCTTTGTAGACATGGAACACACGTGAAATTCATGTATTTGAAATAATGATATACTGTACTATTTATCCTATACAACTCCAGGAACGTCACATGCAGATAAGGAGTCTTGGCTTGAGCTGGGAGAACTTTTTGCCCGAGTTGAGCTCCATCGAGGTAGTGGATGGGACAGCAGGCTGCTTGCTGCTTGTGCTGATTGACACATTTACAAAACAAAAGTCACAGATGGAGAGGTGCAAAGGAATTTAAGGTGGGCCAGGGTTGAGTTTTTTCATAGGCTTCAGGGATTCTAGTGTTATTCTCTGAGTGTCTCAATCCAAAATACAGAGTATCATCATATCTCCTGGACTCCTGCACCAAGGAGACCTCAATCTGAAACCTCTGTTCTGGCAAATAGGTCACTGGGTTTAGATGCCAAGGCGCCAGAGCAAGCCAGTGTAACAGATATGGAGACACTGCTCTACATAAGACATATTATTGCAGAGGTATTTACAATCACACATGGTTTTCTCCAGCTAAATTTCCAGACAGAACCTGGGACACCTGGAAACAAATTAAAAGAAGTGTCAGAGAAGCAAAAGAAGTGCTTGGACAGACTAATTCACAGGAGGTCCAAGTTAAATTACTGAGCTTGAAGACAGAAACTGCAAATCCATTCTTTGCAATCTCGGTTTTAAGAACAATATTGAATACCTAAACACCATTGAATTTTGAAAAAGCTGTGGCCTGTGTTCTCCCATCAGAGTTTTTGATCTAGTTGTCATAGAGTCTACACCTCTGCTAAACTATTCTACACCTCTAATAAGCTCTTGCTTCTATCTGGACTTTGCAACACATTGTCTGATGGTTCCAGCCATAAAGAAATAATGTGCACTGATATTCCATCCATTTTTTTTTGTTTCCAGCCCACCTCAGCCCATCTAAAAATGGCAATTCCCTTGATTTGCTTACAACGATCCCAAGCAAGCTTTAGAGGCTATCAGTTAGTTCCAAGTTAAAGGCCTTTTAATTTCTGACCTTACTTTTTGGGGAATCTATTTCTCTCCCTACACTTCCATTGGAGAACTCAGGTGGGCTAGAAGCTCTGAACTTGAGACCTGAATTGAAAGACATTTTGAACTTGATGCAAGTTCAAAACTTTCCAGTGCAAAATGGATTGCTGTTTGAGGTCTATTCATCTTTCTGGGACCAGCTAGCACCTTCTTATAAGCAAATGGTGAATTTTGTTATTTTAGCCCCAGACTTAAATTCTGCTCTGATATCCGCCCTAATTACTTCTAAAACAAAGTAAACATCCTACTGATTGTGCACTTATCATAACATATCTTTAATTAAAAAAAAAAAATTTGTCTATACTTCAAGAGTTTACAAACGGTAATCAATTAATTAATCTATCCCAAACAAGCATGCCTTATACATTCCTAGCAAGCGTATGAATATTTGAGGCCTTCTAAGCATCACTAATCTATCCCCAAACTTCTCCCAACTGACTGCTCTAATTTAATAGGTACTGACAAGGCCTTTGACCAGATGAGCTGTAAAATTTAGTGGCAGGTCCTGAAGGCTATAGGTCTTTGTGATAAATTCATCAATATAATTATAACTCTACTCTTCCTTATTGACCCAAATTCTTACTAATTCAAAAATATTTTGGTCACCCTGTAAAACTGACATAAAGTTGAAAATTGGCTAGGCCTCTGCCCTTCTTAGTATATGCACACCCTGAAATTCCACAATATTCCACAATTTGGCTTTATATATTGGTGAAAATTCCATCTACTTCCCATCATGGTCATTTTGAGGAATCCAGATATTAGGAAATATGATTCCATACATTCAAATCTAAGAGGTCCTAATTCTCTATTTCATCATCATCCTCCTTCTGTTACCAGCAAAAATGGGCTCTTAAGCTGCTAATGTCTCCTTATCCTCTCTGCTACTCCCTCATCCTCTTTTTAAGTTTTCCTATTCAATTTCTCTAACATTTAAATCAGTAGCTTTATTATTGTCTATCCCTGTACTAGGCCTCCTATGGATCTCTGTTTTCTATTTCAGTGTGGAAACATGACTTGCTTTAATGCTACTTCTATTTATTGGAGAAATGTCTTTAAAAATCTTCCTTCAATTTATACAATTTCAGTTTGTACATTTTTATACAATTGTCCAGAAAAGCACTTTGACATGGGTTTGAATACTGATCCTAATTGACTTCATCTCTTTGTTGAGAACAGTGGTGCCTTTTTACATTCGTTTTGGGAATGTCCTTTTTTCTTTACACCCTGGTCCTACGTAACTTCCTTTCTTTGTATCTATTTGTTAAAATTCCATTTCTTCTGAAAATATTTTCTTCCAGGGCCTCCATTTTTTTCTGTCTCCTTTCCTCAACTCTTTATTCTGGGAACAATTAATGCCAAATGTGCCTTAGCCTGCTTTTGGTGGTGCTGACTCTGTATTCTTGGTTGGGAATCTACCTTCTTCAGTCTTGTCTTTCTTAAACTCATAGTGGCTAGGGTCAATAGGTTATCTGACTCCTATATTCAGGATGGTTACTACAATGCTTAGCTTGTAAGAGACCATATTTTAGATGATCTAGCCCTTAATTCACACCATGAACCCTTCATGCCCAAAAGCCATGATTGTGATGGTTTTCTCTCTAGAACCCTTTAGATAGCCACAGTTTGTGTTCTCTTGTGTGTTGAGTGGATGTTGGGGGAGACAATTCGGGGTGTAACCACAAGAGGGCACCACACGGCCCCAAATCACAGAAATAGCAATGCCCAACACTATTCCAGGTTCAAATAAAAGATTATACAGACACATTCTTCTCAAGAACATCAGCAAATATACACCAATATTTTCTCCTTCCACCTCCAAGAATATTGCTTACTGCCTCCCGATTCTGACCTGATTAAGTGAGATGGTTGGCCGTCTTTTAAATTCAACCTGGGAACTACTTCCAGCCTCATCCAATAATTTTCCGGAGCATTTCCGGGTCATGAGGAAACTAGGGTAGTCCTCCCCCAGCACTGCTCTCTGGCGGTATCCAAAGACCCCATTAAGGTTGCGTTTCTGGACTCCAACTCCCATGCCACTTTGTGGATATCTTAATCTGGTCCTGCCTTGAGGAACACTACCACCTGTTGTATGGGGGTATGAACTGCTCCCAATAAACCCGCTCACCTAGTCCAACCATTATGGAACTATGGCAGAGTATGAATCTATTCTTTATGCCGGCCAGGATGCCGGTCCTTCCTCCCTGGCACATACTGGGGTTATCCTTTGTCATTTATTTTATCATAATTAGGTAACTTTGAAAATGTATTAATTGTTCCATTGTTGTAAAGTAATCTTTAAAAGTTATATCACAAAAAAATAAAACATCATACTTTGCAGTATGTGTACGTAGTTGTTGAGGGCATCAGAGGTTTTAGCCCAGCCACTAATCCTTTGTTTGTAAACAGACAAAAATATTATCTGCTAGCCCCTGATATTTTTGCCTACTTTATTTGATTGAGTCCTAATAATTACAGTAACGCTGAAGCCACCACTCTTCGAATTTATATGTTGGATAGATAATTACAAAAGTTCAAGGGTGGCTGTTCATGAAAATCACAGGGGGGCTAAAGCCCTGATCCTTGTAAATCCTGACAGTGCTAAACTGGTAGGATTCACTTACACTGCCTCTAGATTTCAGATCTTTTAGCAGTCACTGCAGATACTCTTTAAATTTTGCCATTTTGTAAGTGTTAAGGAATATGAAGAACCACCCAGATAATATACTGAAAATATATATAATATATTTCTTTAGCATATATATTCATAACTTTAGAAGTAACTAGCAGTTGTACATTATAGCTTAATTATATACCTAAACTACAAGAAAATCATTTAAAACATCTTTAGATAATTTGTATGAACTGGCTAGATGAGGGTCTATTACACATTCATCATTTAAGGCAGAGAGTAAATAACCAATGCAGTTATGAAAAGCTGTTACAATGGCTGTACGGGGAAATTTTTTTCTGAGTTTGTTGGCCTGGAACATTTTCTTTTAAAAGATGAAATTGCATGGTTGAAAAACAAAGCATCAAGCAGAAATCTTTTTCATTCAGGTCATGCGGTGTCATAAATTACAATTAAAGTGCATGAATATTGGTGTTATCCTGCTTTATAAATGCTAGCAATATGTATATTTTAAATTTATGTAATATGTTTTTTTAAAATACATTTTGAATTTGTGTGATGTTCCCATGACTCTGAATGAACAAAAGCAGATATAGAAAAAGAATAAGTGAATGGATGTGAAATACTAGAAGGCATACAATTTTACTTTACAGTTTTCTTGAATTATCATGCAAATGAAGGCAAGATTGTTAGTGGATAATCAAAAAGGCTTTTATGGGAAGATGATGAGATCAAGGTGCTGACCATTTCTCTATCTTTCTTTGTGCTATTAGTGTTTCTGTTTTGATTTTTCAATAACATTCATAAATATGTAATTATATATATATATATATATATATATATATATATATATA
>JANRMT010062857.1:5793066-5803277 GCA_026402145.1 Polypterus bichir lapradei
ATGAGGTCCTGACAGATCAGTTCCTTTGCCCATTTGTTCCAGATCAGTCTCTGGGAGGCTGTACCGTGACCTTTAAGATTGTCATGATTTTGATGAAAGTTTAGCTGCCTTATCCTTATCCTTTTCTTTCTGAACCCTTACTTTGCTGCTCATGCTTATTTATACTCGCATATAATGTAAATACAGGATACCTCAGGATGACAGTAAAAAATGTGAAAAAAATAACACTGCTGCTAACAGAGCGCAGCTCAAGGCGTCCATCTCACCAAAAGGCCTACACTTCTAAGAGTAATAATACTTTATCTCATTTCATTTGGTAACTGCCGTTTTCTTGCCATTATCACTGGAATATTATCCAAGTAGTACTTCAGAGAGTGTAGTGACACAGTCTGTTTCAACTCTGCTTTAGCACAGACAGAGGGTTTTTAAGTAATCAACAAAGTTAGGACACATGTGCAAACTGTTTGCTTCAACTTTCAAGGCTTAATTTACTTTATTTGCTGCAAAACATATGCAGGTTCAAATCTATTAATTGTTCCCTGAAGTAGGTCCATTTGTAATATTCTGAAATTTCTTTTTTTAATTTTTTGCTAGGCTAAACTTTAAATTTAAAGGTAAACTGCTTACCTTTTCACCATTTTAGGTCATTCATTGCATTTTAGCTAATTAAACTTGAAGAAAAACTGGAAAAATTGAGGAGTTTTAAAATATTTTTTTCCGTGGCACAATGGCAAAACAACTAGTGTGGCCACCAAAAGCACATTGATTCCAGTCTGATTCCCAACTTATTTGTGGAATTTAAGTTTATTACTGGGCACCAAAACTGATGCCAGTTTTGCATTTGGAAAAAAAAAAAACAATAAAATCAATTTCATTATAGATATCAATCCATCATTTTTTCAGTATGTTTACTAGGAGAGTGTAGTTTGGTTGAATATAGTGAAAAGAAAAAGAAACACAAGCCTTGATTTGCAAGATGTCTCTGTTCTTGCTTTTTATTTGCTTGTGACTGTTTGTGCAGCTTGGAATGATTTTAATTTTAAACCTGTTTTAAAATGTATGCATAACATAACATTCAAGTGTGTTTGGGGACTAAGTTAACTGATACGACAGTTAGATTAGATTAGATTAGATTAGATTAGATTAGATTAGATTAGATAGAACTTTATTTGTCCCTAGGGAGAAAATATGCCTTTTTACAGAAGCTCTTTAAATAAATAAATGAACACACTTTCATCTGAATGACTATAAAGCAAAACAATTAAAAGAGAAAGAAAACATCTAACTTGGCTGTTACAGTCACAGTGAGGTATCATGCAAACATATTGTGGTTGGTATAAAGGAGCCCCAGTAGAGCTTCTTGACACACCTCTGCTGAATAATTTGTTGGCTGAAAGTACTCAGTGTTAGTTTGTCAGAAAGAGGA
Source organism: Polypterus bichir lapradei (assembly GCA_026402145.1). NCBI lineage: Eukaryota > Metazoa > Chordata > Cladistia > Polypteriformes > Polypteridae > Polypterus > Polypterus bichir. The sequence continues at coordinate 5,794,493 of JANRMT010062857.1, forward strand.
TGTGCAGTTTTGTTCAGTTTTGTTTTGATTTCTCTCCTTCACTGCGACCTCCAGAGGTTCCAGAGTGTGTCCTATTATTGAGCTTGCTTTTTTTAATTAGCTTGTTAACTTGGTGGGCTTCTCTTGAAGTGATTTTATCAGCCCAGCACACCACAGTGTAGAAAATCACACTGGCCATCACAGAATTGTACATTAGAAGATGTGAAGGATGTTGGCCTCCAAGACCTGTCAAACTAGTCATTAATGCAGATCCCCAGGTACTTATAAGAGTGGTCCACCTCTACATCCACTCCCTGGATAGTGACCGAACATAGAGGCCCATTAGTGCGGCAAAAGTCAGTAACCAGTTCCTTGGTTTTGCTGATGTTAAGTTGCAGACAATTCTCTTTGCACCAAGAAATAATGTTTTCCACCTGACTCCTCTCCTGTCTCATCCCCATTATCAATACACCCCATCAGTGCAGAATCATCTGAGAATTTCTGCAAGTGACATGACCTGGTGTTATATTTGTAGTCAGAGGTGCACAGAGTAAAAAGAAAGGGAGACTGTTCCTTGTGGTACTCCAGTGTTGGAGTGCTCACATTTTTTGGTTACATCATCCATGAGTCAGTTATTACATGTTTGTTTAATTTTTGTATTTTTGTAACAATGAGTCTTATTCGAAATTAACAATGATAACACAATTCAATTACGTGCATTAGTAGACTTCACTTAAATATGTGCTTTTAAACAGAAGTTTTCAATATCATTTAATTTAAAATGTAGCCTAAATAGGCTTGTGGTGGCTCAATAGCTTTCATAAGCAGCACAGTGATGCAATTTAACTGAGATAAAAATGGCATTGAATTGATATGTGTTATCCACATTGTTCCACCTGTATCTTTGGCTCAGCTAATAGATGGATTTTTCCATCCAGCACCCTTGCATATGCCTTGCCTAACCTGAGGAGTGTAATCCTCTGTATCTGGAACACACATTCTGGTCCTTTTACTTAAATATGGGGACCACTACACCAGTCTTCCATTCCAAGCTACCTTTACCTGCCTTCCATGTAACATTGAATAGACATGTTAGCCTTGTTATCCCAATAAATGACCAGCAATTTCAGCATCTCCTGTCAGACCAACATAGTGACTTTGGCAACAATGATGGGACCCACCCATTAACAAGCTGTTTAAGTTTGCAGATGATACCAAGGTAGGTGGATTGGCAGATAATCAAGAATCCATTGAGTCATTGCAGAATAAAATGGACAGCATACAGACTTGGGCATATTTGTGGCAGATGAAATTTAATGTCAGTAAATGTAAAGATTTACACTTAGGAAGTAAAAATGTTAGGTTTGAATGCACAATGGAAGGTCTGAAAATCAAAAGTACACTTTATAAGAAGGATTTAGGAATCGTAGTGAACTCTAAACTTTCAATATCCAGGTGGTGTTCAGAAGCCATTAAGAAGGCTAACAGAATATTAGGTTATATAGCACGATGTGTGGAGTACAAGTCCAAGGATGTTATGCTCAAGCTTTCTAACACACTGGTGAGGCCTCATCTTGAGTACTGTGTGCAGTTTTGGTCTCCAAGCTACAAAAAGGACATAGCAGCACTAGAAAAGGTCCAGAGAAGAGTGACTAGGCTGATTCCAGGGCTACAGGGGTTGAATTATGAGGAAAGATGAAAAATTATGAGCCTTTTCAGATTAAGCAAAAGGAGATCAAGAGGTGATATGAGTGAAGTGTTTAAAATTATGAAGGGAATTAGCACAGTTGATCAAGACTATTAATTTAAAATGAGTACATCAAGAGCACAGGGACACAGTTGGAAACTTGTTAAGGGTAAATTTCGCACAGACATTAGGACATTTTTCTTCATATAGTAAACCACAGACACATGAAATAAGTTACCAAGTAGTGGGACTTTCATAACTAGACTTGATGTTATTTTGAAAGAATTAAGCAGATAGAAATGCGATGTTCGTTGACCTGTTCTTGTTTAGATTGCTCTAATCTTTTGGTAGATCTCTATACTGTCTGCTCACTTTCTTAAAAGTTGTGAGAGTACACAATTCATGAGCACAAAAGAGACTGTTGGTTCCTGTTCAGATTTTGTGGGGAAAATCTGTATCTTAAGAGTGGAGTAATGTAACTTTATGTTGCTTGCATGAGGCTTTGGACTAGTTAAAATAGATGGAAACTTCATTTGTTGGCATCAAGCATGTAATGTGAATACTGTTCATCAGCGATTACCTAAGCTCTAACCTTGCTAGAGAAAGGTGGGCATAAAAACATCCTTGTTTTACACATTTAAAGACATAATCATTTTCTACGTATGGAAAGCAAGCGACTAGAGGATTTATTCAAATGCTGGGAAAAATTGTAATAGTCTTCTTTCTCTTTTAAAGATGTTCTATTGGGTACCATGAAATGCTTTGATTTGGCCACCATTATAACTGCAGTGTACAGTATGTCTATTGATATTTGCTGTCAGTACAAGTATTTTACACTGATTTATGTGTAAAAATGAGCAATTAATATTTGCTTTTAATCTTTTTGAGTTTTGAGTTTAAAAAGATCTGCTTTGACAATGAATGCCCTACACTTAGAAATATCCTAGATTTTTTTTCTCCGAAATTTGCAGTTGCAAGCTTCCATATATTATTTCTTTCTTTTTTTTTGTTAAACTACACATTTTAATTTATCTTACAGCAGATTTTGACAAACCAGCTCTCAGTTTGAGAAGTAGCCTTGTCAAACATAATCCACAGCTGCTTCTCAAATTTTACTGAGACTTTCAATATTCATGTTCAAGTAAGATGGAGAGAGAACAGGCTTTTCCCTTTAGCTATTCGCCTTCCATTGTGATAATTAGAATTAAAAGTTATCTCTTTAAGAAGAGTTGATGTGCAGAATTATTATGTGCTACTTTATATTTTTTATTATCATTTCATTTTGTAAATGTTCCCTTTAGTTATTAAAATTGCCAAATCATTCAAGGTTGACAGATTATATTTGATATAATTTCCACTCAATGCTGAAAACAGTTCAAAACACGAGGGGAGTGAGTTTTATTTTAAATAGCTGAGGACTGTCTAATTCCAGCTTCCCCATTTATTCTTTTTGACTGGTGCTTACATTTTCAAAAGATTTGTCACTGCCAGGCAAGAAATTCCAAGACAGATATTTTCTATATAGAGTTAGGATTTTATTACAATGAAAATAATTATTTCTGTCTGCATGCTTTATTATAGTTCTACCTGAATATTTTACACTATTTAAATTATGTGTATATTACTAAAGTAGCAACTCTAATCCTTTCTTTCTGAGCTGCAGCTTTAAGGCTATAACTGTTGATTCATTATATTGTCACTTTCAGCCTGCTAGTATTGTGTTTTGTTCAAGATAAAGAAAGGTTTTAGTGGGAGATGCATGTTATTTGGTGATGGTTGGATTTAGCTTTTCCACTGGGAACAAATACATCAATGATGAGTCCATGGGGAAACTATTAGACAAAATAACCAGTATTTCTGGATTTGTTCATCTGTCATGAGAAGTTTTGTTGATGATCATAACTGGGAAGGGAACAAATTTCACCAAGATTATGTACTGCCGTATAAAGTTCTCATTTTCACTTGCTTCAGCTAAAAATCCATATTGCTGGAAATGTAAGGCATAATTTCATGCTGTTTTACTAGACTTGTAAGCCATTCTGTCACTTTGGCAGCACTATCACAATTCAATTAAATGGGCAGATTCAGAGAAAAGTGTTCTATAATCAAGTTTGTAAAAGGTATTTTTTCAATAGTTTGTTAAAAAATAACAATATGGATTTTTGTTTTATTATATACACTCATTCTCTCTTATTTAACCAACAGTTCATCATTATTTTATATTGAAGCATTTCATCATTTATATTTATTATTCTGTGTATTAAAAACAAGAAAATATTGCCGTAGATTAAGTAATATCTATTTTACAATATGGAACAAATGTCAGGTTTCTTTTTTGCGCAAATGATCTCAAAATGAAATGTCATTCTATTCCTCATGTGAGTACTCTTTGTACCTCTAGATGTAGTTGTGTTGTTAGATCTCACGTTCAAGTTCATGGACTGGCCCTGCACTAAGGTCACTGGTAAACTGATAATGGGCTTTTGGTTCAGTTTGGATTGTTTTTGAGGATAATGTAAAATTATGATGTGGTATGGAGTTATTTTTATTTATAAAAATTCCTGGAATCGGTGAATAGCACAGGAGTAGGGTGTAGTTATTGAATATGCCACTAGGTATTGTATGCCCACAGTGTGTTTAATCAGTCTGCAAAGTGGCATCATGCAGAGTTCATTGAGTGTGTCTTTTTAGTTCTTTATTTTACAATCACGCGGGTGACTTTGGAGATTGATTTTTTTCTCCCAAGCTACCATGGCAGATTTTCAAAAGACAATGATGATCGCATGTTTGGATAAAGAGTCTGTTCCCTGTAATCAGACACAAATACACACCGCGTTGTCAGTCAAAGAGTTTTTGATTGGATGTTGATTTGCAGCCTCCGCATTTGCCAGATTTCACTTCTTGTGACTTCTGTATTTTTTTTTTCTGAAATTAAAATTGAGACTGAAGGGAAGAAGATTTGCTACTGTGGATAAAGTAACGAAAAAATTGTCAGAGGCTCTAGACACAATAACAAAAGATAAGTACAAGAAATGTTTCCAGGAATGAGAGAAGCAATGGGACAAGTGTATTGCATCTCAATAAGAGTATTCTGAAGATAACTTAAAGGCAATTTCTGTGAGTTTTATAATAAAGGCTTTATACAGTATGTTTTTAACAATTCACTGATTTTTTTTTTTTTTACTTCATGCACATGGATTTTTAACTAATGCCATTTGGATCTAGCAGGTAATCCACACAACCGCTAATGCTCATTAAAAATCTCTGTAATATTAGTGTTACTCAAAAGTCTGCAGAGGAAAGAATACAAATTGTACAGGAACGTCCCCCTATCTGCGGTGGGTTGGCGCCCTGCCCAGCATTTGTTTCTGCCTTGCGCCCTGTGTTGGCTGGGATTGGCTCCAGCAGGCCCCTGTGCCCCTGTGTTCGAAATTCAACGGGTTGGAAAATGGATGGATGGATGGATGGACGTCCCCCTATACTTACTTACTCTTTGGTCTCCTTTCACTAACATCCTAGCTTTTGTACTCTCTGTTAATGTTTCCCTCACATTTTCCCTCTTCTGGACTTCTTTCTCCTTCAAACTTCTCCAGCAAAGGATTCTGTTTAACCACTATAATGGCAAAATTAGGCTTGTCCTCACACTTGAAATCTGCAGATCCTTTTGCCTGTTAACTTTTAGAAAGCTTTTTTTTTTAAGTTTGTCTCTCCTTGAACTCTCAGCAGGAAACAGCACCTGGTCTTGTGCTTCCAGTGCTGCTATGCTGCTAAATGGCAGGAAAGGGTGCATTTGGTTAGGACTGAGGTAGTTGGTGGTCACTGATGTTCCTCTGATTCTTTATTTCTAGACGCATGAGGTTGACTGTGGGGGGTGAGCCATTTTTTGTTATTCTGTTTTCATTTTAGTTTACGATTTCTACTTTTCCACAAGGTTTAATTTTAGCAGGAGTGGGGGATCCTGAGTGGATGATTCTTTTAGTTACCTAATATTATTAATTATTGAAATATGTGTATTATGGTTTGTCTCTTTTCCACTTTGTCATTAGGTAGGTCTACTTATTTGTGTCATTTCACCCCAGTGCTGCTTTGTGATTGCTCCGTGTTGTTCAATTTGTATTACTGATTATCAAAAAAAATGGTCACTAAAGAAATGAGAAGAGGAACTAGTTATTATTACATGTTTGTTTGTCATAATATTTTTGTACTTGCCTAATAGATTGATTTTACGGTGTAGAGGTCTAATAGTTATTAAACAGCAGACATGGATATGAGAAATAAGAAGCCTACCAAGCAAAAAAGAAACGAATATCTCTCTCCATCATGCTGCATCATTTCACCTGAAAAAAAGTCACCACAAACTTCATTACTAACCTTTTACTGTTTTTCCAATATGTTTCCTTTAGCTTTCCTTATTAAACAGTGTAAGCCATTAGCTTCAAAATCAAGCTAAGTGTATCTTTTTTATACGGTTTTACATCCTTTATCACTAAATTCATGGAAGAAAAAGAGACTTTTTCAGTTTGTTCTTGATTAGTATATTTAAAGAAATGAATACACTGGGAGTACACACCCCATGTGTACACAGTGATTCACAACCACCATCCTGGTGACCCCCCTCCCTATCTTCTCTTTATTTTGTGATTTTTTTGTTCTTCCTTTATAATTAGACATATATCTTATTCAAACAAGCTATTATTTTCCAGTTTCTTAATTTACTGTCCCAAGCAAGAGTTAGTCTCTTTTAAAGGTGCATGTACTGTAATAGTATTAATGTAGTTGACACACAAGAAAAAATTACTTTCATTGTTTTCCTCTCTTATTTATTTTTAAATGTACTATTTATTTAGAGTGTTCCTAGCTAATGAGTGCACAGGTGGAAATCACCATAAAGTGACTAGAGCAGCTAATAATTCACTGTCACTCAGTGCCTCACATTTTTTATTGTTATCATAAATCAAAACATAATCAAAAACAGAGAGAAAATGAATGCAGCCCTACTTCAGCCTTAAGCTATATATTCCTCTGAAAGAATAGATAGATAGATAGATAGATAGATAGATAGATAGATAGATAGATAGATAGATAGATAGATAGACTTCCAGAATGACTATAAAGGAGGACATGTTAAAAAGAAACAAAACAGCAGTCTCAGTCCCAGTGAGGCATTATGCAGATGTATTGCTGATGGTATAAAGGAGCCCCCATAGTGTTTCTTCACACTCTTCTGCTGAATGATTTGTTGGCTGAAATCTTCAGTGTTAAGTGTGTCAGACAGAGGATGTGCAGCATTGTTCATAATGGCACTCAGTCTTGGTTTCATTTTCTCCTTTGCTACGACCTCCAGGCGGTCCAGAGTACTTATCATAATTGAGCCTATCAGTTGGCCTCTCTTGAAGTGATGTTACCAGTCCTGCACATCACAGTATAGAAAATTGCACCAGTGATCACAGAGTTGTAGAAGATGTGAAGGATGTCAGTACCCAGATTAAAAGAACTCAGTCTCCTAAAAAAACCTGCTCTGCCCTTTCTTATATAGCTTCTCTGTGTTATGAGATGAGTCCAACCTGTCATTGATATGGACCTCCAAGCATGCGCAGGAGTGCAAAAAGCAGGCAAATCTCATGTAGCTGGTTTCTGTAATGTAGAGCAGATGACCTCCTTCCTGCCATACTTCAGTCCCAACTTCCAAGCCACACTCAAACCAACAAGTTTCTTGGAAGTCCTAATAATCTCCCAATGGTTTCCATTAAAATATATATATATATACACAGTGGTGTGAAAAACTATTTGCCCCCTTCCTGATTTCTTATTCTTTTGCATGTTTGTCACACAAAATGTTTCTGATCATCAAACACATGTAACCATTAGTCAAATATAACACAAGTAAACACAAAATGCAGTTTTTAAATGATGGTTTTTATTATTTAGGGAGAAAAAAAAATCCAAACCTACGTGGCCCTGTGTGAAAAAGTAATTGCCCCCTGTTAAAAAATAACCTAACTGTGGTGTATCACACCTGAGTTCAATTTCCGTAGCCACCCCCAGGCCTGATTACTGCCACACCTGTTTCAATCAAGAAATCACTTAAATAGGAGCTGCCTAAAACAGAGAAGTAGACCAAAAGCACCTCAAAAGCTAGACATCATGCCAAGATCCAAAGAAATTCAGGAACAAATGAGAACAGAAGTAATTGAGATCTATCAGTCTGGTAAAGGTTATAAAGCCATTTCTAAAGCTTTGGGACTCCAGCGAACCACAGTGAGAGCCATTATCCACAAATGGCAAAAACATGGAACAGTGGTGAACCTTCCCAGGAGTGGCCGGCCGAACAAAATTATCCCAAGAGCGCAGAGACGACTCATCCGAGAGGTCACAAAAGACCCCAGGACAACGTCTAAAGAACTGCAGGCCTCACTTGCCTCAATTAAGGTCAGTGTTCACGACTCCACCATAAGAAAGAGACTGGGCAAAAACGGCCTGCATGGCAGATTTCCAAGACGCAAACCACTGTTAAGCAAAAAGAACATTAGGGCTCGTCTCAATTTTGCTAAGAAACATCTCAATGATTGCCAAGACTTTTGGGAAAATACCTTGTGGACTGATGAGACAAAAGTTGAACTTTTTGGAAGGCAAATGTCCCGTTACATCTGGCGTAAAAGGAACACAGCATTTCATAAAAAGAACATCATACCAACAGTAAAATATGGTGGTGGTAGTGTGATGGTCTGGGGTTGTTTTGCTGCTTCAGGACCTGGAAGGCTTGCTGTGATAGATGGAACCATGAATTCTACTGTCTACCAAAAAATCCTGAAGGAGAATGTCCGGCCATCTGTTCGTCAACTCAAGCCGAAGCGATCTTGGGTGCTGCAACAGGACAATGACCCAAAACACACCAGCAATTCCTCCAGAGCGCTGTGAAAGACTCATTGCAAGTTATTGCAAACGCTTGATTGCAGTTATTGCTGCTAAGGTGGCCCAACCAGTTATTAGGTTCAGGGGGCAATTACTTTTTCACACAGGGCCATGTAGGTTTGGATTTTTTTTTCTCCCTAAATAATAAAAAACATCATTTAAAAACTGCATTTTGTGTTTACTTGTGTTATATTTGACTAATGGTTA
>JANRMT010062857.1:5830273-5868086 GCA_026402145.1 Polypterus bichir lapradei
GTCCTGGTTCTGTTGGGGACCACGGGTCGAGGGCATGGAAGCCCTACCCTGTAGGGGCCCGTGGTCACCGCCAGGCGGCGCCCCGATGCCGGTTTATCCCGTATGGTCCTCGGCCGGGGCTGGAGCCCGGTCGGGACGCCTTGGAGGACCGGAGGAGGGCGTGTGCCTCCTCCAGACCGAGTGGGGGCGTCCGTCCTGGTTATGCAGGGGGCCTCGGGTACAGGGCTTGGAAGCCCAGCCCTGTAGGGACCCGTGGCCACCGCCAGGCGGCGCCCCAGTGCCTAATTATCCCGGGAGCCCGGCACTTCCGCCACACCAGGAAGTGCCAGGGGGAAGAAGACAAGGGACACACGGACGGCTTCCGGGTGCGCAGCCGGCACTTCCGCCACACAGGGGTGTGGCCAACACTAAGTGCCGGGAAGCAGCTGGAGCCCATCCGGGTTCCCATAAAAGGGGCCGCCTCTCACCAGTCAGAAGTGGATGTCGGGAGGTAGTTGGCAAAGCTGGAGAGAGGACGGGAGGCGGCCAGGAAGGCATAAGGACTGTGAGCCCTGAACATTGGGGGAATCGGTGCTGGAGGCACTGGGGTTGTGAGTGCACAGGACTTTGTAAATATTGTAAATAGTACAAATAAACAGTGTGTGGGTGCGAAAATGTTGTCCGTCTGTCTGTGCCGGGGCCAGCGTTCACAATATATATATATATATATATATAAAGCCTTTTGTAAAGTTATTTAGTTTATAGTCAGGATTAATTAAATCCTGACTATGCAGTGCTTGAAACAAATTCATAATCCATTTTTATAGTAAGCACTAAGAATTGTGTTTCAATTCAATTACAGTAATCCCTCGCTATATCGCGCTTCGACTTTCGCGGCTTCACTCTATCGCGGATTTTATATGAAAGCATAACTAAATATATAATGCGGATTTTTCGCTGCTTCGCGGGTTCTGCGGACAATGTGTCTTTTTACTTCCTGTACATGCTTCCTCAGTTGGTTTGCCCAGTTGATTTCATACAAGGGATGCTATTGGCGGATGGCTGAGAAGCTAACCAATCAGAGCACGCAGTTAAGTTCTCCTGACTGAGAAGCTAACCAATCAGAGCACGCAGTTGAGCTCCTGCGTGCTGAATGCAGTGTTAACCAGGAAGTCTCGTCTCGCTAATTCAGCATCAACGTGTTTCGCTGTGTAAAGAGTTGTGCTCTTTAGTGTTTATCTTTGTGCATAGTCAAGCCCTTCATTATGGCTCCAAAACAATCTGCTACTGCTTCAGGGGCCGTGCCCAAGCGCAAGAAGATGTTAACGATTGCCGAAAAGGTAAACGTTTTGGATTTGTTGAAGGCTACGATTCTTTTTATTTAAAAAGTAGGAAAGGAATATAAGATCTACGGCTGCAGTGTCCTTTTAACCAGGGTGCAAAACGAGTTGTAAGTGGATGTAATAAGGCAGTAGTCTGGATGGAATCTGCTTTAGGGATTTGGATTGAAGACTGCCAGAAGAAGAACAACGGCAGTGCTACACAATCGCCTGAAGTGGCTCCTTTACAAGGGCTGTAACGCTCTCCTTTGTTGTGCAGTAAAATTAAACTCATTGTTATCGGACAAGTCATCGTGTCATTGTTGGTGAGTAACCATAATTAATTTTCTTCTTACAGTGCTTAGTACATGTACGTACGTTTAGTGTCACTGTACACACATTTACTGTATACTATTTTTCTTGCATTGTACGTATTCATTGCTGGTGACCTGTCTATCGTAATGGCTGTAACATATGTGATATCGGAGACACTCAATATCTTTAAAATAATATTTAGGTTTTACTGTATATAAACAGTGTGTTTATATCCATAATTTTAATGAATCTTACCTAATATCTAAGAGAATACAAAGGGATTATGCTGTTTAACTCTGCGGGGAATATTTATAAACAGTGCGGGAGAGTTTATAAGGGCTTAAAATATATAAAAATAACCATACAAACATATGGTTTCTACTTCGCGGATTTTCACCTATCGCGGGGGGGTCTGGAACGCAACCCCTGCGATCGAGGAGGGATTACTGTATAATGTGATGAAGTACTATAAATAAAGCACTGGATGTACAGTGTAGAAATGCTAACTTACAGAAGGTCAAATGGCACAAAACAATGGAGCAAAATAATGTGGTACTTTATATAAAAGTTTTAAAGTGCAACAGACAAGGAATGGCTTTTAGTGTTTCCACTGAAGTAGGTTTATAGTGTCGGTAGATACATAGCAGCATTAATAATAATTAGGCACTGCACACATTTAAAGTGCTATTTCATTTATTGTAGAAATTAAGTTCCAATATGTGCTAGCAGATGGATGTCATAATATGTAAACAGCACAAGCTAAAATTAGCAAGGTATTTTTTGTACAAATTCATCTATTAAAAGTAAGTTTTGTCTTTTTATAATATTCTCACTTCCTAAAGCTTGAATTTTTGTGCTTAAATGAAAGAAACAGTACGCAAGAAAATGAGGGGTAAAAATATCTGATTTCAGTGTCAAAAGAGAAAGAAAAATACACACCCATGTTGAAGTTTGTAAATACCTTAACCTTTACTCGGGCATTTTTAAATACAATATCACACCAAAAAGGTGTTCCCTCCCAATCCCACTCCACCCACCAAGGCCATGATATTGCCTGGTAACCACCCACCATTTATTTGCATGGTGCAATGGTGACACCCTTACCAACATAACATCCACATCCTTATAAAAATATAGAACAGTCACGTGTGACAAGTTATTCAGCAGGCTCCTAAATGTGGAAGATGTGGCCACAGTCTGCTAGGTACTGGTAGTCTGAAAATAGGAACTTATCAAGTGGAGGCAGTGGGTCAGAGTGAGAAGGAGATTATCAAAGTAAAGTTATCCATGGAATTGTCTCTTCTGGCACTCGAGCATGATATGGTATAGCTGTAAGGCCAGAAACAACTTGATAACCTTAGTGTCAATCTCACAGTTGTGAGCTCCTGACCTTGATTTCCTGTAACAAGACTGCTCCCAGACCTATCTCTTAAGCATTAGCCCAGAGAAGGAAGGTTATGAAAAATCGGGTGCCCTTAACATCAGGGTTTGTATACAGAGCTGTCTACAGGTCCCTGAAAGATGATTCTGCCTGAGGAGTTCACGCTATAGTCTTAGGTTCCTATTGCCATATCACACTAAGATGTGTGTATCATTTCCTGAATAGTGGAGTATAAACTTTCTATAATAACCTACCAACCTGGGTAAGACCATCACTTGCCTGTTTTTCTGGGGTCCAGCCTATATTTTGATTACCTCCATCCTTGGATGCTTAATGCATTATCTGAGTAACTAGCCTCCTCCTAAATGTATATTTTGCAGGAATAATATGAAATTTATTCATCTTTAGAATAGTAAGGATGTTGTCCAGGTGTTTAAGAAGATGGCAAAGTTGTCTTAGTAAGTTGAACCACATCACTTATATTACAACTAGATGTTTGAAGCTCACTCGAACCACATAAAGCCCAAAAAGGAAGAAACAGTATTGCCAGCGACCACTCAGGGTGTTAAATGCCCTTTTCACCTTATCATTAACAGGTAGCAAAACTTGCCAATAAATATTCTTCTGTCATACAGTATCAGTGGTGGTGATATAGTAAGTGTCTCCTTGTTCTTAATAAAGTCATGTGGAGTTGTTCAATGTTTCCCTAAAGGTTCTTAAAACAACAGTATTTTCATTTCACAACAAATATGCCTGAGAGTGAATATGCAAGACTAGAATAAAAAAGAATTTCATTTTACACAGAGCAGTGTTAGCACTATTACTCAAAAAGCACAAAGTCAAGCAGAGGTTGTGTGGATCAGACACATTGTAATAAGAATGAGTCTCCAGACATCATAAAGGTTTGGGGCAGCCACCCGTATATTATTTCCCAGCTGCAAAAAGTTTTTAGATATTTGAACAGAGATGTTCACAAGACTGAGTCCAAAACAGAACTGATCATTCGGAGGTAAGATGGCGGTTTTAAGGGCTTAGGAAGGAAATTATGTCATCTAGTCCGGAACCGGAAGTGACATCACCAGAGGCACTGGAGCCGGAAGTGACGTCATCAGAGGCACCGGAATCTGGTGAGATTTCCCAGGAATGATCTGCAAGAAACTGAGAGAGACAGTCAGCACACCCTGCCACCCCCTGGTCTGGTGTAGTATTACAGTTCCCCAGGCCCTTTAGCTGTCTTCTAAATGCACGTGTGTGACAATATGTAACGAGGACCCCGAAAGTTCACAGGTTCAAGCATATAGAAAACAGACACTCATGACTGAGTGATTATACATTAAAACAGTATTAAAAAATCTCTCTATCATAAAAAAAATCTTGATATGAGACAAGACTTTTTTTCCTGCGACGAGACATGATCTTTTGAAAAGAGACAGACACTTTCACGTCCCACGAGACGGTCAAGTCATGTCATGCTTACAACCTTTGGAAGCAATTCCCGTGAGACGGTGACTTTTACAAGTTATACCTTACTTACAACCATTTTCAAACAAGACCACGGCCATCTAACCTCTCAGTTGTTGAAATGCTTTTGGCAGACACACTTCCTGTGCCCTCAGCTCTTAAAAAATGTATACGTTCTAGAAGACACGTGAATGACCAAGCGAAGAAGAAAAAGCAGCATGTCGAAAACAGACCCAAAAGCGTTGGAGAGAAAAGAATGCTAAAAATGACAGCAAAAAAGAGCAAAAATAATCTAAGTGCAAATTCTGAAAATAAGGAAAGTAATAATCAGCCTTTCCCGCGAGACTAGACTTTGTGCCAAGAGATTTAATCACAACTGAGGCCAGAAAAAGACAAAATAGGACGTTGTAAAGAATTAAAAAATGTTGTCACGATATACACGCAGAGCAGGTTAGAGAAAATGGAAGTAGGAAAATTCAAAAGTGATAGTAAAGATTGCATTAGTGCAAACAAACAGAAAATATTACTCAGAGAAATAACGTAACAGCAAAAAGAGATCAAACAGTGTTCGAAGATGTCTGAGGGAGAAGAGAGACAAGTCAGTGAGACAACAGGACAGCTGCTGTACAGGCTTTTAAACCTTCGAAGTGGCGCATGAGGTGCAGATCACAAGGCACGGCAGCAGCAACAAGCCAGCAGCTGATCGTGCAAAGAGGAGGTAAAAAAAAAAACGTTTCTCATTGTATCACTGTTTAAGAGGGGTTTCGGAGGAGTGACCGCGTGGTCAATGGTGTGTAGTGATGGCGGGGGGCAGGGGTTGTCGAGTGAAGCAAGCAGGGGGCGAAGACCCCTAGTAAAAATAAAAATAATGTAGGCCTTTACAGCTTACCACTGAATGCAGAATACAAAGCTACTAAAAGAATTCCATCATTTCAGTGTAATACTTAGGTAAAAAAACACTTTACCATAGATGAATAAGCCACTGAAATACAGATGTTAAGCCACTGAAATCACTCGTAGGGCAGTCTGGAAACTTAATTGCTGCAGCACACATGTGACCAACTTAACGTGTACTGCTGTCTAGGAAAATTGTTACATTGATTGCCAAACAGTAGTTTTTATTCAGTTCATTTTTATTATGCAGAGTACATGCATTAAAATGTAAATACATATATAAGTTTTTGAAGAAATTGTATTGGGAGATACAGGCATCAGGACAGGTAGGCCTGATGACTACCTTGTGATGGTGACTATGCCCTACAGTAAGTACCCGAATCAGAGGAGTTGGGTGATACTGATACAGCACATTTTCACACCCACCACATGACGAACCACCTCAGGATCCCAAATTAGGACCCATGCACAACCATGCAACGGATGACACCTCAGCACCACACTAGTTTAAATGGAATGGAACAGTTTGAGGTTTTTTACAATGGCTGGCGTGCCAATCCTGCCACCAACCTCCGTGTTCTTCCTGCAAGTTGCAGCGCTGGATACAAGTTAACATCTGTGAAGAACAAAAACACAGAGAAAACAGATTAAGGGTTGGGGAACCATCTCTGTATAGTGTGTAGTGCTTAGGCAGTGACAATAGCACTGAGGTACCGGTCAGATGCATACAGATTGCACACGGGACAATGAATAGTTGACAGTGGGAGGTTTTATGGAGTCGGAACCGGAAGGAATACAGATGCAGGGGAAATGAGGATAACATGAATGGAGTGGGACGGAACGCCGGAGCCAGAAGTGAGGACATTACTGCGGGACTGGAAATGAAGTCATCCGGGAGTAGGTGCGGAAATGCGGGGGGCTTTGTTGTCATCTACCATATATTTTCGGACTTCGGAGCTTCGCTTTTTAAGGAGAGAAAGAGAGAAAGGCATTAATACTCTGTCCTGCACTCCCATCCTGAATCTTTTTGCACTCTGTCGGACCCGTTGGCTGCCCCTTAATTGCGCATGTGTGGCACATTATACCCAGGATGGAGCAATTGCAGGTTAAGGGCCTTGCTCAAGGGCCCAGCGGAGTGGAATGACTTCTGACACGGTTCATGAAACAAGCTGCAGAAAATGACATCCTGGGCGGTGGGTTGGGTAATGGGGTGAAGGTTTGCCTCAGAGGGAGACAGATAATGACTGGTTGAACATCTTTTAAAATGGCAGAACCTCACAAAAATGTACATATTGTATTTGCCCTGAATAAAACATGGGTACACTGTTTTACAATGAGTGTGCAATCTCAAGATGCAGATGAATATGTGAGAAAAATTGTTGTCTTGAAAAAACAATTGACATACTGTACTCGGTAAGTTTTAAGGCTTTTGTTTTCACATTTGGATAGGCACACCATATGTGCCATTTTAAACTGCATGATCGGGCACAGTATTTATTGCATACTTGGGTGTGCACCCTTTGACCCTCCTTGCAAAGGGGCCTTAGCATATGCAAGAAAAAAAATGTCTAATACCAGGAAAAGTTCAAGTGTTCACGGACCGTACAGACATTCACAGCAACCTGCTTACCAGCACAAATCCTTCACTTCCTCACAATTATAAACTTATCCAACCAGACCTGAATAAAAAGTAAACCTGCTTGGTTGATATAGTTGGGGCACAATAAGAAGAGGTGTCCAATAAGTCACTTTTATGAGATTGCGCATTTGATGTGTCACCATGCTAAAAAAAGAGAAAAAGTCCAAATGGATGATAATTCAAAATGAGAGCCCAGTGGTGCAGCAAAACGAAAAATTAAAAAAATTAAAATAAAATCAAAAGAATCTATTATGCTGAAAACTATACCTAACATTGCAAGTTTTTTTTTTTAAAGCAAACTGAAAAGCTGATTTGAACAAGCGGTAAATACTGCGGATGACAAGAATGTGACTGACCTTTCTGGAATAGGGTAGTATAGCCATGTCTAGTACCTTAAGTGGTAAAGTGCAGTCCATTTCTGTGGAGGCCCGGAACACCAACTCAGACTTGAACAGTGTGGAGGAATGTGAGGCCACTGCAGGTGATAAGACACACCAAACAACAGCAAACTGGAATGAAGGATGCCCTATATGGTCTTTTGTTTTATCTGGGGCAACAAAATCAAAAATGTTCAGTTACTTATTACTTTTTTGCAGCAAAGTGGCATGGGCCTGTTTAAAAATGTCTAACTCATGTTCATTCTATGTGCTAAAAGTTGATTTTTTTGCAGATGTGATACTGCACTCATGTAGTTTGTAGTTTGCTACATTCATTGTAATACACTAAAGAACAAAAAAGGAAGCAGAAGTTGACTTGATGTAAAGTTTTGGAGTTGTTTTACTTTTTAGTCTATATGCTGATTTGTCATTTACGCATTTAATGTGTGAGTGTATGCATGTGCCTACCAGGACAGGGGGATAAAGGTCTTTTGTTCTTCGAAACCCTGGGGACTTGAGCTAGTTTGTTCCAGATTCCCAACAGTCTTTAACAATGCTTCTCATTTTTTCATAACACTCTCATACCAAATGAATCCATCTCTGGTTTGTGAGGAGGGGCTGAGCCTATCCCAGCAGTGCTGAGCGCAAAGCAGTAAACAGCAGTGGACATGGCACTGACCCATCACAGGGCCCACTCACACATACACATCCATGCTAATCTTCGCTATCAGGAATAATTATTCAGAAGCCTTTGAAAATTTTGAAGACCTGAATAGGTTCCCATGTGGCCTTCTCTGCTTAAGACAAAAGCGTTAATAAAAGTATGTAATAGAAATCTTTTTAATTTTCCAACACATAGCTACACAGCTCTGTTTCAGTTTTCTTGTATTTAGTTTGAACATGCTGTCATACTCATTTGACCACATAATCTACCTCAGAGGTCCTTAAAGTTCCATCCTGGGAGCGCCCTGTGGTTTCCGATTTGTGTTCCAACTAAGTTCCCGATCAGTGCATCATTCGTAGTTTAGTGAGCAGTCCTTTTTTATTCTCTTATCTAAGAAAGTCTGAAATATTTGTGTGTTTTTTTTTTTTTTTTTTTTTTGCAGAAACTTAAATTTCTTAAGTTTCATTTAACATTTGACACCCTTTTTTAAAACTGCCAAAGAAACATATGCAATTAAATCTGTTTCAAAGAATACAAATATTTATGAATTTCTTAGAAATATGTGTAGACCAGATAACTAAATAATGAGATCAGTTAAAAGAAAGAATGGCACAAAGATTCTGAAATTGGTCAGAATAAAAGCTTGCAGCCATGGGGGTCCCCCAGGACTAAACTTGAAAACCACTGATCTAGCCAATTTCATAGCAGACGACTGGTTACATTTATGCCTTGTGAAGATTTCAAGCAAGGCTACAAGGACAGACTTGCAGCTTTAAAGATGAAATATTTCTATATATAAAAATTCAGTGAGGATTCAAGTAAAATAACTATGTATGGTGTTTTCAAATTCCAGAAAACTGGGTTCAAACCCTGGCCTGGCCATTGTGTTGTGGAGTATTTGTTGTGTGTGTGAGTGTGTTTACCAGGCTTATTCTTCCCAAATGTTAAAGATGTGAATGTTGAATTGAATAATTGTGAGAGTGTGAGGATTCCCTGCAATTATTATTATTACATATTTTATGGATGCCTTCTGTCCAAGGCGACTTACAACATTTGCTTACATTTAGTTGCACAGTGTCAGCAGCAAGATCTGAACCCACAACTTCAGAGCTTGAAGTCCAAAGCCTTAAACACTACACCATACTGCCTGCATGTAACCGAGCCTAATGGTGCGTGCTGTTTGGCAATGACATTGTGCAATTTGGCACTGTACGAATATTGATGAAAGGAAAATGGAGGAGGGGAGAAGAACTATGGAGGATAGAGGCCTTAACAACAACGACATGTATTTATATAGACATTTTCATACAAATGATGTAGCTCAGAGTGCTTTACATGATGAAGAAAGTGAAAAAAGACAAAATAAATAAGAAAATAGAATTGGAGAACACTAATTAACATAGAATAAAAGTAATGTCCGATGGCCAGGGAGGACAGCAAAAAAAAAAAAAACTCCAGACGGCTGGAGAAAAAAATAAAATCTGAAGGGGTTCCCGGCCACGAGACCACCCAGCCTCTTCTAGGCATTCTCCCGAACATAAATGACCTCATTCAGTCCTCATTGTATTCAGGGTTTGCATGGAAGAACTTGATGATGACGGTCATATGGACGTCTGGCCTTTAATCCATCAATGTAGGTACATCACGGTGCTTTGATCAGGTGGTGGTGGTGATTAGTAAGATTAGTAGTAAAAATTTAAGGGACAAGAACAAGGTGCAGAAGTTAACCTCCAGGGAGAAAGGCATTAAAGGCTGAAAAAGTTCAAATATCTTGGGTCAACAATAACAGAGTATGGTGAGCTAGATCCAGAAATAAACCATAGAATGCAATTAGGATGGAAAAATTGGAAAAATGAATCAGGATTGTTATGTGGCCAAACAAACAATGCAAGAGTAAAGTTTAAAGAGTATAAAACAGTGGCCAGACCAGTATTGTTATATGGATCAGAAACATGGATGGTGAAAAAGATGCATGAAGGGAAACTGGAGATTATAGAAACGAGGATGTTAATATGGATATGAAGAGTAACAAAGCTTGATAAGATCAGGAATGTGAGAATCAGAGGTACTGTTAAAGTTGCGGAAAGAAGGTTAAAGAGGCATGAGCATTTCATGAGACGAGAGGTGAACAGTGTGGGCAGTAGAATCTTGGATATGGAGGTGTCAGAATGGAGGAGATAAAGACAACCAAAGAGAAAGTGGATAGACTGTGTGAAGGGGCCCTAAGGGAGAAAGGCTACAGTTTTGGGCAAGGAAGTATACAATAGACGAGGCTGGTCCAATATAGCGACGCCAAATGAAAGGGGGAAAGCTTTGGAAGCTCAAGAATACCAAATCTTTCCCACCTTATGGTTTTACTCTAATATTTTATATTTTAACAGAATTTGTATAAGAATTTATGTTTATTTAAGGTGATCTTCAGTTTTCATTTATATGCCCTACCTTAAATTCTATCCCTGCCCATTTCTAATACTTTTAACAAATCTAGAGTGTTAGCTAATCTGTCTAGGTAGTGGCATCTCTTAATTAAACAAATATGTTATATTTTTAATCAAACAGTCAGTCATCCTAGCACAGGGTCACGGGGGTCTGCTGGAGCCAATCCCAGCCAACACAGGAACAAATCCCGGGCAGGGTGCCAGCCCACTGCAGGGCACACACACACATACCCACACTAGGGACAATTTAGGATCACCAATCCACCTAACCTGCATGTCTTTGGACTGTGGGAGGAAACCTGAGTACCCGGAGGAAACCCACGCAGACACGGGGAGAACATGCAAACTCCATGCAGGGAGGACCCAGGAAGCAAACCCGGGTCTCCTAAATGCAAGGCAGCAGCGCTACCACTGCACCACTGTGCTGCCCTTTTATCAAACAAATATTTTAAATTAAAATAAGCAGCACCCTCAGCACTGGTCCTTGCAGTACTCGACTTTTAATCTCTGCTAAATCAGAAACGATTTCTTGCTTCATAATCTGTTGTTCTCTTTGCTTAAGAGAGTTCTGCACCCATTTGCACAGTGGTTCCCTAATAATCTTTGTTGATTGCAACATGTCCAGAATAAGCCACATGTATTAAGGAGGTGTTGGGTACCATGGGTTCAGATTATATTGCCTGCTACTGTTAAATGCCCACTCTTTCCACCACTATAGCAGGAGAGATGCAAGACGTAGTACAAGGATGCATCACTCAATTTTCAATGCAGCAAAGAACACACATTTACAATCCCTGCTTGAGTTTTCTTAAATAAAATGTGTGCAAAATGCTTCAGGTTATCTATTTCTGCCTGGGTAAAATAAATACTGAGCTACAACAGGAGAGAAATTTATATTTAGCTTGGGAGAGAAGTGCAAATCAAAACGCTGCATGATCGCAATCAACTATCAACTCGGCACACAGTTACACTTTTACATCAAAAAGAAAGCATTAAAGGCTTAATTAAAAAAAAATGTGAATTTGGGTGATGGCTAACTCCTGGAAGTTAAACATGGACCGTGAATTGGGTGATTTTGATTCAAAATGGAAGGAGAATTATTGTTACAGTGTAAGAAAAAGCTTGCAATAAGCTTTTGATTAATTTAATGAACAGTGCCGCTTCCTGTCAGTTTATTCAGTACTAGTGTGACCAAGTGAATAAGGATTTAAACTATATACTGTATGAAAATGTTGACAGTTTAGTCACACTAAGTCAAAGTGACCAGGAGCAAGCCAATAAACAGTGCAGTGCTCTAGTCGCACGAAAATGGAAATGTTTATAGTATCTCTGTGATAGGTAAAACAGCAGCAAAAAAAAAAAAAATCAAAGCCATATCAGGCATTATTCACATTCCTAGTTTCCATATTCATCATAAACATATAAACTGTTCTCTCAGCCATAGCAGGTATCTAAAGTTCATTTGGAATTTTTGGGATTAATTATCACTGTAATGCTGCAGTGTTTTAATGAACCTTGTGTCACTGTGGGTGTCAAGTTCATGTTGCTAATCTGTTTAATGGTGTTTCTAATGGAAATTATGGTCTAAGGATATAACTCTGGCATTGCAAAAACAATTTCGCAATTTAATGGACATTCTGTATTATCAGACACCTCTTCTCCCCATTAGTGTGTTAAATTAAGCAATTACTCTATATGATATTACTTCATTTTTATATTACACTATATATGTAGCAGTAACAAATCAAAGAAGAGAAATAATCCAGCTTCCCAATGGGAGTCTCTTCTTCTAATACAGAGAGTGCATGTCCTCAGTATTTTTTGCTCAAGTTCTGTCAAATTTTCTCCAGTGTTATGCTGATTATATAAAGCCTAATTACAGAAAAGTGCTAATTTTGCAAGTGCAGATTTTACCTTTATTTTCTTCAAATAAAATGTAAACAGCAGGTAATGTTCTGAAGAAAAAAACTGATGAAAACTATATGCATGCCAAATGTTGAAAGTGACCTTGTGTACTCTCAGGTTTCATCACCCCAGAAAGCCTCAGACCTTTTCGTGGAACATCTCCACTTGTTTTCAGCCCACCTTAAGACACCATCACACTACAAAGTTTTTCCTGCAATTTTCAAGCATATCCTTCATAGCAAATTGTGGTGTATCAATAACTTAGAGTAATTTAGTGTGGCCAGTCGTAACGGTCTGTGACTCATCACAACAAAATCAAACAAATTTGGTTTTGTTTTAAGTTGTTGTGAGTGGGCTTCTGTATGTGTGAGATCTGACAACTAATCTGAGAGTTTTTTCTGAGCGTTCAGAGGGAAATGCAATGCAGCTAAAGGGAAAGAAGAAAAACAGGTGTTTTGGAGTACATAAACAGAAAAGCAGGGTTCACTCACCATACCTGGAAAACATTTGTACAGACACCAGCACTGTCAGACAACACATTTATTAACAATCAAAAGGGTGAGCTTGCTATACTTTGGAAATTTTGAACTGTGCTTAAAATTCATGAGGCAGCCATGTAATCTGTCATCTCCCTTGTAGTCTGCCTTCCACAAGGCAATAAGATCTCAAAACTCCAGTCATTAAGACTGACATTTTCTCTGATTTAAAGTTGAGTATTGTGACATTGGTCTAAGATATACAGTTCCTCCAGCGTTTCTTATATAGGTCTTCCTAGTGGGCCATGCCTGGTACACCTCCTATGGAAGGGGCTAAAGGGAGATATTCAATAGATGTCCTAACCATCTTTAACACTAGAATTACCAGAGCCTACGAAAAAACTCGTAGGTCCGTCCCACCTTAAAGTGCTTCTTACCTCTCCGTCAGCGTCTTTTGTCCTTTAAATGTGTTGATAAACAGCAAACAGCAAACAGTCTGCTATCACATCCCCCACCGACGCACAGTTTTCTCAGCTCAAGTCTGTTTACCTGCGTGTCAGTTCCTTAGAGTTGTATAGAGTGAGAAGTCAAGCAAAATGACACCTTCCATAAATACTATATCGTTATTTGGGACACTTGCATTTCATGTGTGTTCCATGTCTACAACGATCTATGAGCAGTAAACACATTGCTAAAACAGAAACGTTTTTCATGTTTTAGTAATAACTGACAAAATGTAGACAAGAAGTGTATAATGTGTGAAGCCTGAATTCTAAATATCAAAGAAACACTTTCACAAAAGATACAAGTATAACAGAACAAATGTGCTTTTTTCCAAGACTATAACTGAAGAAAAAGAAATCAGGATAGTGTTGCGTGTTGTCCTGACTTCTCGGGTAGTATACTGGTTAGAGCTGCCGGCTCCAATTCAGAAGGTTGTGGGTTCGAGTCAGATCAGGAGGGGGGTGTGTGTCTGGAAGCTTGAACATGAACCAGACAATAAAACGGGGGGCTGTACTGAATAAGCTCCAGTTTTATTCTCTCAATCGCGTTCACGCTCGCCCCTATCTGACACTGATGTTTTTAAATAAAGATGTGTTATCACAGAGGTGAACTCAGATCAGAGAAAACAGAAGCCCTCCCTGCAAGAAACGTCCACTCACATATAAGGACAACGCAGCTGCACCAGGCGGCTGAATACAGGACAAAGTCCTGCGTCATCCTGCCAATCACCTGTCCTTCAAAGAAACAGCATGGCTTACAGAGCTTGCCAACGCTACACCGTCCAGATCTAAACACTAGCGTGGTGTATGTGCCCAAAAAAAGTGTAACTGTATTCTCATACCATTGCTCGCGTACTAAAGTGTCAGCAGGTATTTTTCGTGGCATTACACGTGTAATTTGTGAGCATGCCCTTGACGATCAAACAGAGGAAGATCTGCAGTATACTTGTGACTTTATGCTGTAAGAAGATAAGTAAATAAACTAAAACTAGTAAAACTAAAAGACGCTAACGTTGACAAGTACAATACATTTACAGCGGCTGTTACAGATGCAAATCAAATGTATGCTTTTATTGTATAATATTAACAATAAGAACAGCTTACTACTCAAAACATTGATTTTGGGAGACATTAAGACTCAAACCCAGTTGACTCCCTGAATTGGAGTCAGCAGCTGTAACAACTATACTACCCGAGAAGTCAGGACAGCAAGCAACACTAACCTGATTTCTTTATCTTCGGTTATAGTCTTTGAAAAAAGCACATTTGTTCTATTATACTTGTATCTTTTGTGAAAGTGTTTCTTTGATATTTGGAATTCAGGCTTCACACATTATACACTTCATGTCTACATTTTGTCAATTATTACTAAAACATGAAAAACGTTTCTGTTTGAACGATGTGTTTACTGCGCATAGATTGTTGTAGACACGGAACAATATCACTTTTGGCTCCAATATTGATGCTTCTATGACCACTTATTATTGTTTTATTGGTGTCTTTTTATTACTATTTATGATATTTCCCCACCCCACCAGTGCAATGTCAAAGTCTTGAAACATTACAATCGGCCTATTGTGCTAAAACTATTACTGTACATGTATCAATTTTTTTCTAATTAAGGGCATGGCACAGCA
Organism: Polypterus bichir lapradei; assembly: GCA_026402145.1. Taxonomy (NCBI): domain Eukaryota; kingdom Metazoa; phylum Chordata; class Cladistia; order Polypteriformes; family Polypteridae; genus Polypterus; species Polypterus bichir. The sequence goes on from JANRMT010062857.1 coordinate 5,845,262, forward strand.
CAGTTAGGATATTGGTATCAGCATGTAAAAAAAGTTATGTAGCAGCCAAGCAGAGCATTTTCTTCTCAATTAATCTGGCCTTGTTTCACAGAGTTACGGCTTTTGTCTAAGTGTATGTCTTTTTATCTCATACTGGGTTGTGGATTGTGTTGGATTGTGCTGAATTTCCATCAGACAGTTTTTCCACCTTTTATTTATACTCAAGCAATGCTAGGTACTTTGGCTAGTAGTTACTATGAATATAAGAACAACCAGCTTTGCATGTAATTGTCAAACTAACAAATTTTACATTTTATTTATACTATGTTTAGTATTAATCTGTTTTTGCAGAGTTAAATGTTAACTACAGCAGAAGAATAAAGAATGGCAGACTTCATAATACAGAAGCAATAGGGACCAGCATCTTTAGTGTATAAAGCCTAAAAAAGCTTATGTGCGTGTGTCACAAAAATCCATAAGTCAAGTAAAAAAAAAAGTCAATGCGAACTTTATTGTCATCTCAATCATATACAAGTATACAGATAGACAAAATTGCGAAGCTCAGGGTCCACAGTGTAGGAACATGAATTGCAAATAATAAATTAAAAATAGAATTAAAATTAACATTTAAAGTTAAAACACAAACAAGATGACATTGTGCAAAGACAAGACAAAGAAGTAGCAGCGATATTGACATGTAGTAAGCAATATGAACATTGATGCAATGTATGGTATTTGCAATCTAGATACATAAATATAGTCAATATGCACACTAGTCTTTGCAGGAAAGTGGCTTGCATGTATAAAAGTTCTGATTTTAGAGGTGTTTGAAGCAGTGTGGAAGATCCCAGGGGGCAGCATAGAGTTAAGGAGTCTGACAACTTGGGGGTAAAAACTCTCCTGCAGCCTGGCAGATCTGGCTTTGATGCTGCAGTATCTTCTCTTGGATGGCAGAAGTGTGAAAAGTCCATTTGAGGGGTGTATAGGGTCCTGCACAATGCTGCAGGCCTTGCGGACACTGTGTTTGTAAAATATGTCCTGTAGTGAAGGGAGAGGCACCCCAATAATGGTCTCTGCTGTCTTCACTATCCTTTGCAGGCAGTTGTGGTCGGATATGTTGCATTTGCCATATCAGACAGTGATGCAGCTGGTCAGAACACTCTCAATGGTGCCTCAGTAGAACATGGTGAGGATGGAAAGGGGAAGACTTGCTCGCTTCAGCCGCCTCAGGAAATGTAGTCTCTGCTGGGCTTTCTTGATTAGTGATGAGGTGCTATGCATCCACGTAAGTTCCTCAGTTATGTGCACAGCGAGGAACCTGGTACTCCTAACAGTCTCCACATCTAAACCATTGATGCTGAGTGGGATGTGGGCAGGATGTGATTTTCTGAAGTCCACAATTATCTCTTTTGTCTTGTCGACATTGAGAGACAGATTGTTGTCTTCACACCATGCAGACAGCCGTTCCACCTCATCTCTGTATGCTGTTTCATCATCCCTGCTCAATCCCAGCACCGTCGTATCATCTGCAAACTCGATGACGTGGTTGGTGTTGTGCGTGGCTGTGCAGTCATGAGTCAGCAGGGTGAAAAGCAGTGGACTAAGCACGCAGCCCTGCAGCGTTCCAGTGCTCAGTGTGATGATGCTGGGAGTATTGCAGCCCATCCGAACTTACTGGGGCCTCTTTGTCATAAATATTTATCACTTGCACATGTAGAACTAAAATATTGCAAAGCCATTTAAAATATCATTTAATTTTAGGCATTTATGCACCTCTAATGTTAAATACTGTAGATGTGTTTCATTTTACCTCAACACCCACCAACACCCTCGGGTTCCAGCAGCCATGCCACATACACTTCAGAACAGCTAATCCACCTGTGGCTAAGCATGTTCAAGCCCGACTAGATCTTGGATCAGAGACCATCTAGGTAAAGCACGGGTTACTGCTGGAAGAGGTGTTGGTGACGCTAACCCTGTGGTCTGTGTGTGGATCTCAATGCCTCAGTGCAGAGACAATGTTGTGCAAAAATGGCACCGTCCTTCAGATGAGACATATAACCGAGCTTCTGACTCTCTGTAGTCATAAAAGATCCCTGGGCATCTTCTGTTAAAAGCAGAGTGTTTCCTGATGTCCTGGCTAAATTGCCTATCACTGCCTGGTCATTGTGGGTTTTTAATCATCCTCTGTCTGTAATTGGCTAACTTTCCCTCTCAACCCTTCACCACCTAATAACTAATGTGTGGTGTGTATACTGGCACAAATTGCCTGCTGTCGCAACATTCAAATGGTGGTGATTGAAGTGCCTTGAAAAGCACAATATAAATGTAATGTCTTCTTCAGCTGGTAACACTTTGGATGAATATGAGTATGGCCAAATGAAATCCTGACACTTTTTGGCAGTGTTGCTTTAAGTCATTTATAAGCTACCTGAATAGCATTAAACATTAAGTCATTAGTAAGCACTGAATCAGAAAGACGTTTTTGGGACTACAAAACCGCAAAGCTTAGCCACTATCACCACATTTAAATCCTTAAATGCACAAATTACATAAATCAGAGAAATAGTAGATTACTGCTTTAAGTTTACCTTGAATTAGAAGCACCTTTACATGACATGGCCTGATGTTTATCTAAGAACATTAGGTTTGGTTAAATTTAAAATGTCTTGAAGTAGACTAACTATTCTTTTGCAGTGCTTGAAGAGTGTACGTTTTACATAAGATGAAGAAAAGCACAGAGGATATTGAAACTCTAAACATAACAGGCAGTCAGAGTCTAGTGAGGACAGCTAAACTGTATTGGATGCAGTTTATTATACCACATTACCTGAGGCTCAAAAGCTAAATTACACCTCTAAATCCACAAGCCGCAAGATGTATAAACTCAGCATTTTCACTGTGCTTTCTACACAAATTTTGTTGAAAATGTCTAAATATATTTGTGTTAAATTGGTTGTTTTTGAGCTGTTTGGGAATAATGATGATTACTGTCTTCCTTATGTTGGATGTTTGTTTCCATACAGTGATGTTGTTGTGGCAATAAAGCAAAGTTCTTGAATTACTGATCACTTTACTAATTTGAATGTAATCTTTTTTATAGTAAGTTTCCACTCAGTCAGACCACTCTTAAAAAGGGCTTAGAATGTAACTGAATGTGTTTATTGTCCAGTCCAGTATCCCTCTTGATATGTTACAATAAAAGTGGAAATGACTGTAGCATGCATCCATATGTCTAGATTTACTTTTTTCACCTCTGTTACCTATACCTCAGTGCTTGAGCCCATCACAGGGCACACTTACATACACTCACAGTTTAGAGCTAAGAGGAAGGTAGAATATTTGGAGAAAACACACCTGGACATGACAAACATAAGCAAATTGCATGCAAGCATTGACTGTTCTAGTATTTGGCCATGTTTTTGGGAACCACAAGGCCACCTGCTCTAACCCCTATGCCACCATGTCTGCATTCTTTACCTCGTATTTCAGCATATTGCTTATTAGTTTTAAAAGAATTTGTGTTTGGATGAATTGGATTGATTGGTTGGTTGGTTGATTGATTGCTTGATCGATTGACTGATTGACAGTCTGTACAGAACGAGAATCTTTAGATTCTGTTTGATTAGACTTGGTGACTTTTTAATCATGATCCTTTAAGCGGATCTTTTCTGTAATAAAAGAAATACTTGGTTTCAAAAGCTATTTTCTCCTTTCTGAATACCATCAAGTCTCAGTGCACGCTCACTGAAGAATCTTCATTACGGAGATGTTAATTTTTATGAGAGATCACTAGACCTTGAGTTTTTAATCAAGACCTTGTTAGATCAGCCATCTTTGGTTATTTTTGTCACTTGACATCAGGTCTTTAACAGAATGTGCTCTGTTAATGTCTCTTTGACTTTACACAATCAAAACTCACAGCTAATGGCCTGAAAAGGACATGGCTAGAAGGAAGAAAGAATGAGAAAGAATAATTATCATTTGTCCTGAATGGGAGAAAATATCACTTCACAGCCTGACACAAAAAAAAGGAGTAATCAGTCTTTTAAGAACAATTCAGAATGTGCCTGATGCTAACATCTTAAATTCACAATTGTGTTTCCCTCAGAAATTGCCCAGCTTTGGCCCATATCTTGAAGAGAGAAAGAAGATTGTTTCAGATTATAAGCTGAAGATAAAAGGCAATATTGATAATGTAACAGCAGAAAGCGGGGATGGAAGACCATACATACCTCAAAAATCAGTACCAAGTGTGAAAGTAAGTAAGGTCTATAAGAAGGCATTTTGTGTTAGCTGCTGCATGTACACAATGTAATGCACAAAAACACACATGCTCTTCTCGGTTTTTTATGCTACTCTTAAGTTTCAGCTTATGAAAAGACACAAAGGTATAAAAAACCTCGTTGATGATGTGCAAAGATAAACGTGAAAGCACAGTTGGCAAATCAAGCAAATCCGTATATGTAAAAAGTAAGTATTTGGCAATGTCAGAATGACTTTTTACACACTTTTATATTATGATTTTTTTTTTTGCATAAATAATGCATAAAATTAATCTGAAAAAAATACTGTGTGGTTTCTAATTAACAAATAGAAGCCAATTCATCTCTGCAATTGAGTAGTTGTTTTGAAAAGGGATGTATTACTTCAATGCAGAAAAATAAAACAATTGTTAAGAGACCATTTTTGTAGACATTTTAACCCACTGATACTATGACTGCCTTCTTGTTGTTTATCTAGCACACACGGCTGAGACAGGTCAAAACGTGACAATATGTAGTTTATGTCATGACAGTCATACTTGGAGTTCCCTTTTTCCAGTATAAGACTCTAAGGATACATATGTAAATAATAACATATTTATAAAGACTTTATATGTATATTTCTATGATTCAGTCAAAAAATATCTGCATTTATTTTCTGTGGAATACTTATAACATGCATCAATACATAGAGCTTTACAAGCCAAATAACATGACTGAATAGCATTGATAGCCCAAACTCCTACATTTACACCCATTTGTAAGAATAGCATCTCTTTATGTAGCAGTAAAATACAACATCAAATATTTTGTACAGATGTTGCTCTCTAATAAACAACAAAAAGAGGCTGGTATTGCCTTGTAACATTTGGCTTAATCTTTGAAATAATTCCTTGGAATTTATTGTGTATATTTAAGATGGCCACCAAGAGGCAGCTGGAAAAATAAAAGCAATTTTTATGCTTTACACTGAATAGTACATTACAGAGTAAAAAGTCAACTTTTTGTTTTTTTTTTTGTTTCTGCTATAGCATTAAATTTATTAAAATATCCCAAATGTATGTGTGCTAAAATATTTTTCTGAATTAGTGAATTTTATTGCTGTTTGATATAATGGAAATGTTGTTTAATTAATTTGCAGAATCTTGCCTGATTACGCATTTGCTTATAATTTACTTCATTTTTTAAATTTATATTCACATTAAACAATGCACTTTGATAAAACAATTTGGAGCTGCTAGTCACACTATGTAATGTGTGTAGGTTGGGGCCATTTTATATCGCTTAGAGATTTTACAGGTCTACAAACGTAATATTGTGCATACAATAGAACTCTTCTACCTAATTATTTGTTATGATGAATCTAACTTATTTTTCTCACTGTGAAGGTGATAGAAGGAATTGCTCTGAAATTAAAGCCCATATGAGTAAGTTTAGCAACTGAATGATGTAACGTTTCATTGTGGTGAATGGTGATCCTAGGCAGGGGAGTCATTGGTGTAGATGCTGATAGATGAATTGCAGGGTTGAAGTTAGTAGGTCTCAAAATGTCTGCCTAAGGGTCCCAGGAATGAAAGAGCATGAGCATTTCTTCTGCTATCACAATCTTTTATAATGTAAGTATACAAGTCTACTGCATGTGTAAACCATTTTGGATGATGTTTATTTTAAAAGATTGTTTTCTAACACTTTATAATCGATGTGTAAAATTGTTCCATCCCTGTATAAAAATATCTTGTCTTATTTCAACTTTCAGCAAGAAAGTCTGCTGAGGCAGAACTTATCTAGGTATGGTAAAAGAAAGCATCCATGGAAAACCATTTTTACTATAAGAATGAAGGGGTAAGGAGCAATTTTGTCCTCCAGCATATGGCTCCCTGCAGCTTGGCAGTTGCAATCTTTTTATCTGCCTGTCTTTAAAAAAAAAAAAAAATCTTTTCTTCATGTTCTGCAAAAGGGTTAGGAGCTTCCCTCCTCTCCCAGAAATTAATGCTAATTTAATTAACGACATGTGAATGAACCTTTTCTTTGTCACTCCACTTCTGAAAAGTAACCCTTGGTGAGGCATTCCAATGAATACACCACAAATGTAATGAAATTAAGTTATTTTCTTTGTTTCATTATTGCAAATAATCAAGCATACAAGTACAATCCATAGTATCACTGTTGCAGAGAAGGCAGTGCCATAAGCAGCCATATATGTTAGGTCTTCAAAATGGGTTATTAAATATGAAGACTTTTAAGCACTACAAAATATTAGAATCAAGCTTTTGATCTCTTCTGAATGATCTGAGGGCAAACACTGGGAAGTATACTGGGAAGTCTGGAATCACATTTACTGAGACTGAAAGGAAACCAGGGGCGGAGAGTACAGCTATTTGAAAACAAGTATATGTAGGCTTAATACAGACAGAAAAGCGAGCAGAAATGTGTGACTTCATTTTTATTTAAACTATTGGCTTGCTTTGCTCACCAACCCCCTAGCCTGCGCTACGCACCAGCCGCTTCACGTCTCTGCCGCTCTCGCATGTGGATTTCACTTTCACCAAACAACAAATCTTTCAATTCTCATGGATACGCCTCTTCATTGGGAAAAACCACTACTTTTCCCTGATGGCAACACAAATTAGACGATCTACAATTCTCCGACTTAAAGTTTAAATCCGAACAACATTTTCAATCTCTTTTTCACTGTTCCGTTATTTCACCGAGTAATAATTTCCATTTGTTTGTGCTAATGTGTTCTTTACTATCATTTTTTTGAGACTTTTGAATTTTAGTACTTTCATTATCTCTATCCTGCTCTGCATGGTATCATGCCAACATTTTTATAACATTCTTTATGACGTTCTACTTTGTCATCTACTTTTTGTCTTTTATTTCCGGCCCCGGGTGTGGTTAAATCTCTTGGCACAAAGTCTCGTCTCGCGGTACGTGAAAGTATCTCTCTGAAAAAGTCACATCTCGTCCCAGGCTAAAAAGTCTTGTCTTGTCTGAGGATTTTTTTATTATAATAGAGAGATATGTTGATATGACCAATCTCTCCTAGCCACAGGAGGAGTTCTGTCACCCATGATAAATATAATAATGAGCTGGCATTGCCCAGATACCCTCTGAGTTTCTGGTTTAAAGTCATATCAAGATCTATGCAAATAAGGCTACAGGTTTGTAGACATCATTGGACAGTCCATCTAGAAGGATGAATTAAATTATGAAGCTGGAAAACAAATGTGCCTTATATGAAGAAATTAATAGTAATTCAGTTTGCATTTTTTTCTTGGGAGAAGCAAATAATTCTGTGAAAGAGTAGAAAAAAGTCTGTTAAGAAAATATGGCCTATTAGGTAATGGACTACAGGATTACAAGTGAGCTTATTACAAACTGCTTCATTTTGTTGATGGAGGTCTGCTCTCTTGATAGTCAAAGAGTTAAAATGCATTTTTTGTTTGATAGCAGACATAAAACATATGTCACCATTAGTAAATTGTTTCATTATGGAAAATGTTTTCTTGTTTCTCTGAAACCATGTACTAAAATCATTCAGGTTAATTTTTTCACACATCAAGCAGCACTTAATACCCTTGAATAACAAAAAGAAAACAGGATTTTAAGAATTTTTGCAATTTTTTTAAAAATTAAAAATAAATTTTTTTGACATTGACACAAGTATTCAGACCTTTTGCAGTGGCACTTGAAACTGACCTCAGGTGCATCCCATTCTACAGCCCAGAGATGTCTCCACACTTTGTTTGAAGTCCACCAGGGGGTTCATTTAATCGATTTCACAAGATTAGGAAAGGCACACACCGGTGTCTAGAAGGTCCCACAGCTGACAATGTGTATCAGAGCAAAATCCAAGCCATGAGGTCAAAGGAATTGCCTGCAGAAACAGGAATGTGTCAAGGCATGGATCTGGGGAAACCCAGAAAAGCATTTCTACATCACTGATGGTTCCCAAGAGCACAGTGGCCTCCATAATTCTTAAATCGAAGAAGTTAGTGACAACTACATCTGTTCTTAGAGCTGGCTGCACAGACAAACTGAGCAATCGGAGGAGAGGGGCCTGAATAAGAGAGGTGAGCAAGAACTTAGTGGTCAATTTAGCTAAGCTCTAGGGACCCTGTGTAAACAGTGGAGAAACTTCCAGAAGGACAACCACTGTTACATCACTCCACGAGTCTGGAGTTTGCAGAAAGGCACCTAAAGGAAGGTTAGACTGTGAAAAACAAGATTTTGCGGTCTGATGAAACTAAGATAGAACTGTCTAGCATCAGTTCTAAGCATCATGCCTGAAGAAAACCAGGCACTGCTCATCACCTGCTCAATACCTTTCCAAAAGTGAAGCATGGTAGTGGCAGCATCATGCTGTGGTACTGCTTTTCTGGTGGCAGGGACTGGGAGAATTACCAGAATTGAGGGGAAGCTAAACAGAGTAAAGTAAAGAGATATTTTTAATAAAAAGCTCCTGAGTGTTCAGGACCTCAGACTGGCCTGAATGTTCACCTTTCACCTGCACAATAACCCTAAGTACAAAGCAAAGCCAATATGGAAGTGGCTTAGGGACAAGTCTGTAAATGTTCTTTAGTGGCCCAGCCAGAGCCTAGACTTGAACCCAATTGAACACCACTGCGGAGACCTAAAAATGACCATCTAATGATGGTCTCCATTCAACTTGAAGGAACACGAGAGGATCAGCAGGGAAGAATGGTTGGAAATCCACAAATTTAGATATGCGACGCCTGATGCATCATCCTCTAGAAGACGCCAGGTTGTAATTGCCTTCGAAGGAGCTTAAACTATATTCTGAGCAAAGGTTCTGAATACTTGAGTCAATGTGATATTTCACTTTTTTATTTTTAATAAATTTGCAAAAAATGTCAAAAATCATGTTTTTGCTGTCTCATTCTAGGGTATTGAGCATTGCTTAATGAGGGAAAAAAACTAATTTAAATAATTTTATCAAAAGGCTGCAACATAACAAAATGCCTAAAAAGTGACAGAGTCTAAACACTTTCCGTAGGCATGGAATATACTTGGAGTAAGCATGAAGAAACAAAATATAAATTCACATATTTGAGGAAACTTTGTGTGCAGCCAGGAATGCTTAGAACCTCTGAATTTTGTAGTTTCTAGTCTTTGTCTCTCAATCAAAGACTTGAGGCTTTTGTGTTTATGTGTCTGTGTGTCAAGTGTCATGTTTTGTTCACACAATTTTACAGGACGTGATTGGCAGAGCATTGAAGTACATTGGATCTTACGGGCAACTGAACAACAAGGAACAGGTTGTGGCACTGATTGACGAGGAGATGTGCATTAACTGCGGAAGATGCTACATGACCTGTAATGACTCTGGATACCAGGTACAAACACTGCTCTAATAAGCCAAATGTCTCGTTCATGTTTTGAACTATTCCTAAGGCATAGTACAGTAGAAATGAAATCAATAATTTGTAAATGTGATCAATGCTAAACAACTATGCCGAAAAAATATGAATATAAAATAATTTGGCAGGAGATTCATGAGACTGTTTTTTTTTTAAGTTTAAATGTCCTTAGTTATGCACATTACACATTTCAGTGGTTTAAATCCATTAGAGAAAATGCCTAAGGTGTAACTAAATTTGAACTAGAAGACAGACTCTGCTACTCTTAGAAAACAAGTTATTTTTGCAACTAATTTCAGAATACCTGTATTTAATTCATTAGAGCCATTCATCTTAAAAACACTTGACGTGAAATTTCCTTAAGCATTTTTTAACTAGTAAGTTTATATCTTTAATAGTAGTTACATTTCAGACAGGGCTTGTTACTTGAGCATAATATTGGATACTTGAAATAACTTAGACTTTAATTGGTTTGAAAATATACTTTGAAAAATAGTCTGCGTATGATGTGCTTGTTGATGATACAAGGCTTCTATTTTAATAGATGCATAATTACATGATGGTAGACTTACTGCTGAGCAAAAGAATCTGTTAATGTGCCTTCATTTTATCATTGGAGTATTTTAATAAGTAGAAATATTAGTCATTACTACAAAACACTGCCAATAATGTGCATACAAGTCACAAAATAGGCTGCTTGGCTGTGTAATACATTGAAATTTATTTGGCAATGACATTCCAGGTGTGTATGCATTCAAGGCTGCTTTTCTTTGCCAATGGTAACAAAATGTGATCGAATCTAATGGCACTAGTCTAGGTATAATGATGACTGAGTCATGCTTAGGCGACCATAGGAAGAGGGGTCAAGAAAACTGCAACTTTAATGGGCAGGCATATTAGCTTTAATAGTTTACTAAGTATGTAACAGTAAATTATTTTTTCAACTTGTTTTTTCTCAGTGTTTTACTCTAAAAATTATCTCCTTTTTATAAAGGATAAAACTCAGCAATTATGCCACCGTTAACAAAACATCCACCCATTTATCCATTTTCTTACAACATTTAATGCGGTTTTAGGGTTACAGGCATGAGGCCTACTGCAGGAGGTGTCAACTCTGAAAACACGTGCACTCGTTCTCCATGATAATTTACAGTCTCCTGTTAACCTATTACACATATCATTGAGACAGGAAAACTCACAGACACTCTAGAAGAATGTGCAAACTGCATACTGGCAGTCACCCAGCCAGGATTGTAACCCACTCTCCTGGAGTTGTGAAAAAGCAGCATCAACCACTGTGCTGTGCAAATCTGGAAACAACATAGGAAACTCTGCATTCTATGCAATAATACACAAGTATTGTCTATGTTTTATTTATGGTGTGTTGTGGGAAATCAGTACGACAAAACGTTTGTTATATTTTATATTTTTGTTTATTGTATTTACCCCATTTTTTGATGCCTATTGCAAGCCAAACCTACCTGCCTTTCCAAAACATTTTTCCATTTTTTCCTACAGGGATATTTTTGTTTTGAGAGTTATTTCTTGTCTTTCTAAGTAATCAAGGCTTGGGGTGGGCCTGTCAAAACCCATGGTGAATCTCCTTGTTTGATTTTGAGCTATACATTATACATTCTACTTGAAAAGCACAAAGTTATGGAAAGGGAATCTTGTTCTGTTACCTTTGATAGTATACTACATCTTATTAAGCTTTCAAAAATTTTATGTGCATAATGTCTACAGTTTTATATTGAATAATAAATCTGAATTAAATCCAAAGCTCTCGGCACACACGATAATGCAAAAGTAAAGACATTCTATTCATTTTCAGATTTTTAGGCAAATTATAGGATTTTACATTCCTTTCCATTTGCTTTGTCTTAGTCAGGAAGGAAGCAACACATCCATAATTTTGAGTAGACTGTGTGCTTTTTCTTCTTTTTCCAGTTTTTTTTCAGTAGCATTTTTGAAGGTATGTGAATCATGATATATATATTCCCAAATTACTAGCATACAAATTTAAATGCAATATAAACTTTAAAAACAACTAGCATGAGTAAAGCAGTTTGACCAGTTTGATCTGGCTGCAATACATAGACTCAGAGGGAAGTGTTATTTGAGTGGATGAAAGCAATCTGCATTATAACTACAGATACTTTATTATCACATCCCATTAAGATCGTGGTCACTCATTGTGCCCTGAGCCATCTCAGTTGGAGTTTAATTCACCTTCAACTAATTAGCTTTAAAGTTAGTTTCTCACACCATAGAAGAGGGACTTGATGCTTAAGAACAGAAACTCGACAATATCATACTTAATGAGTTCTTACCTCCACAGCATCGAGACGCCATGCCATGCAGCCTACATTCTCAGTTGGACTATCCCAAAGTTATCCACCAATTTTCATAAAATAGTCTGTTGATAGATCACATTATATTATTTAAATATCATATTTCAAGCCACCCACTTAAAAAGAACTGAATCATGTTGAGATGTACCTATTTGTGGCTTGAAAAACATGACTGTGCATAAAGAAAAGACAAACAGAGATTTCACTGTAAAGATATGGAAATTTAGGTATAAAGATGTAAATGCACAGTTTACTGTGTTTAAACATATCATTAAACTCCCAATAGGTTTCCACCAATATTCACTATTACTAATTTGTTTCTATGTGGGGATTAGGAGAAGTGTAGATTCCAATATGAATGGCACCTGAAAAAGATTTCCTCTTGTAAATTCAATTACATCAGAAAGTGCTTTGCCATTTAAAACTACCAAAATCTGGCTTCTGCTAGTGACTGTTGATACAGTTGTCCCACAACCCCCCACTTTTTTTTCTTCTTTTATTGGATATTATAAAGTACTATATATAATAGTGGGGCAGCACAGTGGCGCAGTGGTAGCGCTGCTGCCTCGCAGTAAGGAGACATGGGTTCGCTTCCCAGGTTCTCCCTGCGTGGAGTTTGCATGTTCTCCCCGTGTCTGCGTGGGTTTCCTCCCACAGTCCAAAGACATGCAGGTTAGGTGCATTGGCGATCCTAAATTGTCCCTAGTGTGTGCTTGGTGTGTGTGTATGTGTGTGTGTGTGCGTGCCCTGTGGTGGGGTGGCGCCCTGTCCGGGGGTGTTCCTGCCTTGTGCCCTGTGTTGGCTGGGATTGGCTCCAGCAGACCCCCGTGACCCTGTAGTTAGGATATAGCAGGTTGGATAATGGATGGATGGATGGATATAATAGTGTTGAGGACCTTTGATGTGCAATCACGTGAGCATCCAACATGTGTTAACTCATAGTTATAATTGGACTTTTCTCTTTTTCCTTCGCACTCTTACAGTTCTTGTGCCTCACTCAAAACATTGTATATAATGAATGTGCTCTCTGAAACAATTTACACACACAATAACATTGTTCACTATTCATAAAGCCCAAAAGATATTTTATTAGGTTAAATAAGGTAGTTCTTTCCTTTCATTGTATTTTCTTAGAGAGATAAAACTTTATTTGTCCGCAGGGGGGTATTTGGCTTTCTACAGGAGCTCCTTAAGTAAATAAATAAACACACACTGGTCTGAACCCACACCAGAATGATTATAAAGCAAGAAAATTAAAAATAAAGGCAAATTCAGACTTGACAATGCAATACAGAGTGAGGCATTATGTTGACATATTGCTGTTGGTACAAAGCGTTTCTTGACACATTTCTGCTGAATAATTTGTTGGCTGAAGTCCTCAGTGTTAGTGTGTCAGAGAGAGGATGTGCAGGATTGTTCATAATGGCACTCAGTTTTGTTTTAATTCTCTCCTTCACTACTGCCTCCGGGGGTTAACTGAGCTTGAACTTTTAATTAGCTTGTTGATTTGGTGGGCCTCTCCTGAAGTGCTGTTACCAACCCAGCACACCACAGCATAGAAAATCACACTGGCCTTTGCAGAGTTAAAGAAGATGTGAAGGAAGTCGCTTCTCACAGTCCCCTAAGGAAAAAGAGCCTGCTCAGCCCCTTCTTATATAGTTCCCCTGTGTTCTGAAACCAGTCCAACCTGTCATTAATGTGTTCCCCCAAGTACTTGTACGAGTGGACCACCTCTACATCCACTCCTTGAATAGTGAGTGGCTGGATATAGAGGCTGTTTGGTGAAGTGAAAGTCAGTAACCAGTTCCTTGGTTATGCTGATGTTAAGATGCAGACAAGTCTATTTGCACTAAGAAACAAAGTTCACCACGTAACTTCTCTCCTCTTATCTCACCCCCTTTATCAATTCACCCCACAATTGCTGGATCATCTGAGAATTTCTGAAGGTGACATGATCTGTTGTTATATTTATAGTTTGAGGTGTACTGAGTGAAGAGCAAAGGAGACAGGACTGTTCCTTGTAGTGCTCCAGTGTTGCTCACATTGTTATCAGAGACACAGTCCTTGAGCCTCACAAACAGGGGTCTGTCCGACAGATAGTCAATTATCCAGACACCATAGGCTCATCCACTTGCATATCTCCGAGCTTACCCCTTATAAGGGATGACTGGATGATACTGAAGGAGCTGGAGAAATCAATCAACATAATCCTCATTAGTGCTGCTAGCTTTGTTCAGGTCAGAATAAGCCTTGTGGAGCAGATAGATAATTGCATCCTCCGTTCCAATCTTTGTCCAGTAGGCAAAATGCAGTAGCTCCAGGTGGTCTACCACAAGGGGACCCATAAAGACCAGGACCAGTCTCTCAAATGTCTTCATGATATGAGATGTAAGCACCACTGGCCTGTAGTCATTAGGTGAAGAGGTCTCTGTTCTTCACTCTTTTCTCATTGCTGCTTCTGGGCTATGATCTTTTCCACCTTTCCTGTGACCCTGCCATATTCCTCTTCTGTCGCTGTACTTGGACATTGACATTCACTTTATGTGTGTGTTGTGAATCACTGAAGCAATGCAAGTTTTATTTTCCCTTTCCTTCAGATTATAGATAGATAGATAGATAGATAGATAGATAGATAGATAGATAGATAGATAGATAGATAGATAGATAGATAGATAGAATTGTTGATTTCTCTCCAAAGCTATACAGTTTATTACTGCAAACCACAATCCTCCAAACACACACACAGACTTCTAGTCTGGATAATAAGAGAGCCTCTGCTGTCAATAACAGGCATGTAGGTGGCAGTAAGTTGTTCAGATATGCCGATTTGTGCCACAGGTTTACATTTAATGCCATTAACATCTGAATAGAATGGTCCTTCTTGCTGTGTCCTTAAATGGAACATTCTGATAAATGTTTGTTCCTTACAGTGTTCCCTGGTTGACATCACCAGCATTCTAAGGTCAGAATGATTCATTAATAAGGTGTTGGTAACAGAGGGAATCATTTCTGTTGCTTAGTTAATAAACATCAACCCGGAAGATGTTACTTATCTCCCTAGGCAGTAACATGGATGAATTCTGTTTTTGCCCGGATCACACATTATAAGTTTTAATTATATTGTGCTCACTTTTTACCATTGCTGATTCACATAAACCTCCAGTCTCCCTCCAGCCTTTTCCTTTACATCTGGTTTTATGAGATAAACCACATACAGCATTAAATAGCATCTGAAATGAGAGGATTAAACTGACCAAATATAGTACTCAAAATACCACAATACCTGAGCACAGTGTGACTTGTCATGAGATGTGACAGTTGAGTCCACTTATTTAAAAGCGATTGGGCATTCTTCATTAATTAGAGACAGGCCACTTCTGAAACCATTCCATCTTACTTTTACCATCGCTATGGATCTTCCTTCTTTCCATCTTTGGACAAGCTGCTCGTCCAATAAGGTTTAACACAGCCCCTTATGCGATAGTGATGGCAAGGCTCCCAGTTGAGTACAGGAGTATTTAATATATCCCATTTTACGTTCTCAGAGTCTCTTACATGTTGTAGACATAAAGTAGTCTGTGACATCTCTCAAGTTTGCAGCTTGTCCAAAAGATGGAGATAAGCCAACACTTGGTTTTGTAATGACAGCAGCATATCATCAATTTAAAAATCAATTTGAAAATTTACAGTAACATGCCAGAGGCCAAATCTTAACATTAATCAATAAAATTAATAATTGCAAAAAAAAAATTAAAAAAAGAAAAAAACCTTTTGTAAAAGGCTCCAGCATGAATGGCACATAAATGTATATATTAAATTTCACTGAATGTTTAATTTTTCTAAAACATCTGCATTTTTTGTAGCCTTTCTTTTCATGTCCACATCCATACCATAATTACCTTTCCAAATGGGGCAAATCACACTCCCATGTGTTTCCATTTTTTGTCTATTAATCTCTTCTACTATTAAGAATGTTTTGTCTGCCTCTTCAGATTTTAAGTCATTACTACACAATTGCACACTAGCGTCCTGAGGCTCACTTTATTAAGTGTCAGAAATGGCAAATATTACTAAAACAATGTATCTTTCAGAAACATAATCCATAATCATGCAGATTGAAAGTAGAGTAGCAGCGGTTCCTCATCAATATACTGATCACATTTATTTTCCCATCCCTCTGTTCTTCCTTCTAATTCCTTCTGATATTTGGGCCGCCAGACATACCACAATACCCCTTTAACCTGATCTTGTTCCTCCACATCACCACACACTACGTATCTTTCCACACAACTTGTGGCAGCGACTGCACACCAAAAAAACTTTTTTTTTCACGCTCTGCTATCTTCTGTGGGCATCAAATGGAAAAACGTTTGCCTGTGTGATGTGTCGCCATCAATCATGACTCACAATACAGACAGCAGGAAAATGAAATATTGGTAGTCCTCGTATTCTTCTGCTTATTTTTATTTTTTTGTTTTGTTATGAACACTGTAAATCATTTTT
The DNA here is from genome assembly GCA_026402145.1 of Polypterus bichir lapradei. NCBI lineage: Eukaryota > Metazoa > Chordata > Cladistia > Polypteriformes > Polypteridae > Polypterus > Polypterus bichir. Next base: position 5,861,744 of record JANRMT010062857.1, read on the forward strand.
ACATATGTAATGCAGTTTACATTTTTTAGTTGTGAAAACAAATATGGCTAGCTCTGTCAAATAACAATAGCCAAGGACAGCAAGGAGAGATTAGTTTACCAGCATGTTTTCAGAATGTAAACAGGCCATGTTTCAGCGCAGAAATTCAGTTAGTGTGATATCTGTATGGGTTTAATTTTATGAATAAAAATGCTTATTTGGATGGCAGAGGCATTGTACCATAGTTGAAAGGTGAAGATGTCATGACATCACACAGCATGGGTACCAGGAGCAAGATACTGTAAAGGAGAGATAATATTCTGTTATAAACAAAAACGTACATAATTTGGAGAATCTGTTAAAAAAATCCAGTATTAGCATTTTCCATAGGTGGTAGATGAAGTTGATGAGGTTATTTGAATGAAACATCAAGAATCGCATTGACGTTCAATGCTTAAACACTTACTCTGGTGCATTAATCAAGGATTGCAATGACATGTAAATATAATGATTCTTTAATGACACGATATAGTTCTTTAATAGATTCTATAGTTCTTCATAAAGCCATTGCTTAACAAAGCACCTTTTAATTCTGGAAAGGGTTCTTTATGCTTTGAAATACTTTCCAATATATAGAAAAAAAACCTATATTTTAAATGTATTGTAGGCTACCAATCAGGATACTAACAGATTAATAAAACCTTGACTTATCTTGTGTTAATGTATGCAGCAAGAGTCTTTTTAAAATCATGAGCCATTGGTGTTTCACAAATATGTTATCTGTTCATGATTATTTATAAAGCCTGTTACAGATCTAAATTAATATAAGTTATTTCTGGAACATTCACGCTGTTGGGTCTGTTGCAAACCAAAAATGGTTCCCCTATGGCATCACTCTGAAGAACCACTCTGGCACCTTTGCTCGAATTGAGCCTTAGTTATGACGTTGTGAATTTGTTATCTGACATGGTGCAGCAGTAGCTGGGCAACAGAAAAGCAAAATGATTGTGATCAACTGCAAGGACAAGCAAGACGATATCCCCCTAAGCACTGATCACAATGCAGCAACTGCCAATGTTAGTGTCAGGGGGAATGTAGAAGTCACTAAGCCTTGCGCTGTGGTTGCCTACATTAACACAAGGAGTGTGTTGATCATGTAGATCAGGCACTAACTTTCTACCCTCTCATGTGCAAGCAATAGATAAATTATTATAAGAAGAGTGCACAAACAAACATACTGCTACTGTGCTGATTGTGACATATTGTGGCTATTTCAAAACAAGGGTGTGAAGGATGTGTAATAAATCTGCATCAGTATAGCACTGGTCACAAGACATACCTTACTTACCTACTGTATTTATGTTGACGTTTTGGCGTTTACATGTTTCTGTTACACGTAATATCCATCCATCCATCATCCAACCCGCTATATCCTAACTACAGGGTCACGGTCTGCTGGAGCCAATCCCAGCTAACACAGGGTGCAAGGCAGGAAACAAACCTCGGGCAGGGTGCCAGCCCACCGCAGGGCACACACACACACACACATCCACACACCAGAGACAATTTAGAATCGCCAATGCACCTAACCTGCATGTCTTTGGACTGTGGGAGGAAACCGGAGTACCCGGAGGAAAGCCGCGCGACAAGGGGAGAACATGCAAACTCCACGCAGGGAAGACCCGGGTCTCCTAACTGTGAGGCAGCAGCGCTACCCACCGCACCACCGTGCCCGTACACGTAATATTATTTTTATTATTAAGATTAATTTGTTTTTGGCTTGTTTTTCCTGGGGTAAACATAACACTAAGGAGGCTACACAATATGAACTTTCATGCATTGAAGACTGTTAAAAACACATGTCAGTACACAAAAACACATGCTAATACACAAGTGTGAATTGTCCCTAAAGCTACATGTCCCTGATTCACTCAGTAACTGATTGGCAAGAAATTCTTGGTTTTTTGAAGACAAGCTGAGGAAAATTGATTTTCACTAATTGATCAATCTCATGGCTCTGAGGTCCAGAAATGTCCAGCCTCACCAAAAAGTTAAAATCTACGCATTCTTTTGCCCTTTGTCTTTCTCACACACAAGCACTACTATTAATACACAGTCTTCCTAGAAGCACCTAGTTTAACTCTCTACATTAAAGCTCTCTCAAGCACTGACTTCTGATGCACAGTATTTACAAATGGTTTCTCTCAAAGAGCAATTGGGGTAATTGTGTTACTTAAAATGGTTTGAATATGAAAACCCCCTAGCCTGCATAAAAATTAAAACCTGTTTATGATGATGATGATGATGATTATTGTTATTATAATTATTAATAAACAATTTTATTTAACTTCACTCCTCTCTCTGTTTGTTTGTAAGGGGTCAAATCTTTCTTCAAATTTTGCATATGTGTTCTTTATCGATGACAATACAATAATCTGTCAAAACCCATGCAATTACATAATAAATTTTGGCGTAATCAGTGGTTATGCGATTCCAATTAACGCACACACAACAACAATGTAGAAAGAATATAATGAGATATAGGAGGATACAAGTGGCAGATGAATCGGATTGCCCCCACTTACCTCTTCCAGTGAGTGGAGTGGGCAAATATGCATGCCGACTTTACTTGTTTGCTCTTGTGAAGGAGTAGCCTTGATGATCACGGTGAGGAAGTATTGCTGTAAGCTTGCTGTTCTGTCGTCAATTTTTTTTTCTCTTAGCGACCGAGGGCTAATATAATTCTTTTTAGTATTCAAATTATTCTGCAAGGAAGATACTGTATATTATGTGATACTTGTAATGACGCTTCCCATTCAGGAAAAATGACTAAAGAAAAATAATTTGCAAAATGCTCAAAAACTAAAAAGAAAAAATAAAATATATTGAAAAAAAATTTAAGTAAAATTAATTTTTTTACATTAGTTATAAATGCACTAAAAAACAAAATATAAAATTTTTTCTTTTACTACAATTTGTATGGTTATATGTGACTAAATAAAATCGTGGGGTGCACATAAATTAATTAATTCAATCAATTAATAGTATAGCCATTTTCATTATAAAATATAAAAAAAAATCAACTACATTGTCATTCCCCTCCATGCTAAACAACTTTCAAAAATTATTTGGATGGGAGATAACGTCATCGGATCCTGAAAATCCTTCCACTGCAACGGCGAAAATGGCAGACTCTACACATCGGGCCCCCACTCCCGAACCAGGTTTTGCCATTGGCTTCCTTCGTCTGTTATGCAGTGTAAGCCGTCATTAAACTAAGCTGTTATTTCTCTTATATGATATCTTACCGCCATATCACTAAGGGAAGGGTATTGCCTTTTAATATCATATCTATATAGTTTCAGGTTATGTAGCACGCCACAATTACAAAAGAACTCATTCCCAGCGAGTTAACACCCCCTGTTGGATACAACCTGGAAGAGGGTTTCTCTCTAAATTGTCGTTTTTTTTTTTTTGGAGTTTTTTCTTGTCTTCTTAGGAATTCAAGACTAGGGGGCTGTCAAAGAACAAGTCTTGTTAAAGCCCATTGAGGCATTCCTTGTGTGATTTTGGACTATACAAGAAATAAATTGTTGTTGTTGTTGGAGTAATAGAGTGTCTTAGTGATTTCAGCCTGTGGACACTAAATTGTTTCACTGAGCAATTAGTTCCACTTGGTGCTACTAGCCTGTAGACATTTGATTATTTTATCAAAGAGGAGGAAGGGAGGGGCACCCCTTGGTGCTTTCATCCTGAAGCACTGCTGTCACCCGGTGCACGCCTCCCCCAGTGACGCCACTGACTTGAATGGTCCATTTTCAAACCTGATTAATCTAATTATAGGGTTACGGAGGGCTACAGCCAATCCCAGCAGCAACAGGTTCATCATGAGGCACATAGATGTATACACCCACAATCGGACCACCATTCAATCTAATATGCATTCTTCAGAGAATTGGGAGTAGCTCATAAAAAAGCAGAAAAAATGAGAATGATATGTGAGAGAAAGCATTTATAACTTTGCCACCACTTTACAATCTGCTAAACCAGTGTGTGTTAAACATTTATAAAACCCTATTAATAATGTTTTTCAGATGTGAAGTTCTTTAACAGTTTAAAAAATATGTTTTTGCAAAGAAGCATAAGCTTTTGTGTTCTGAAGATATGGTGTTTATGAATTTCAACATTTAAAACAATAGTATGGCTTGCAAGCAGCTGAATGTGATATTCATTGTATCCCTCCTTTTCTAATCCATTTTCTTCTAAAACACAAAACAATATGCTCTGGCTCAAAGAGCTTTTTTGAGTGCCACCTAATACTAACACTAATTCAATAGTCTTTTGTTTCCTTTGCAGGCTATTAAGTTTGACCCTGAGACCCACCTGCCTTCCGTTTCTGACAGCTGTACTGGGTGCACTCTGTGTCTTAGCGTGTGCCCCATAATCGATTGCATCAAAATGGTTGCCAGGACAACACCTTATGAACCAAAAAGAGGCCTGCCCTTAGCTGTTGATCCAGCGTGCTGAAAGAGCTCAGGTTCATCCATTGAAAAATGACCTCCTCTCTGCCTCACAGCATTGATCAACTTCGTAATTATAGTGTGAAAAATGTTCTTTATTATGAAAAAGCAATAATTACCCAGAGTAATAGTTAAATTTTCTAAAGCCAATTATATGAAACAACTCTGTAAACACATGCTCCCTAACAATTGTACTTTATGCACGTTCTGTTGGGGTTCTCTAGTGTTAACTGTATCTCACTGCCATTAATATGAGGAATTGAAAAAGTAAAGAAGAAGTAAATTCTTTTTGTTTTTAATCTAAGCAATAAAAACTTCTTTGTTATTTTATAGCATTTGCTGTTGACCTTGATGTCCTACATTCCACATAATTGTGCTTTTCTTCAAATGCTCTTGTTTTTTTCCATTTCCATTTCATATATTTGATTGTGCTGAAATGTGTTAATAAGTCTAAATAATTCAAAAACATCACTGCACAAGATTTATAAGCAGTGGGTTAATTTAGAACATTTCAGCTTTGATTTTTTCAGGCTTTAAAATTAAGCACTATTTCTTATCTTAGAGAACTGGTAATACTTAACATTTTATATAAAGATAAACACACCTTTTAATTAGTTGTTTTATTTAATATGTTATTATTTGGTCAATTGTAGGAGTTTAGAATTACATTGACTGTATTCAACTATGTAACCACTAATTATGAAAGACAATTTAAACCTTGTGTTGGTCTCATTTTGTATACCAGCAGATGTGTATTTTTGTTTAAAATATATAACAGCTTAAAAAAGTTATAATGCAAATGCCAAAAGAAGAACTTGTACCTAAATGTAATACCTTTTTTTAATAGCATGATTAATAAAGAATGAAATTCTAACCTATACAGTTCATTGGTGTAAAAGCATCTTGTTTTCTTAGTATAGCATTTTTTACACAGTTTTAAGTAAGAATTGGTCATCTTGCCTAATGAATTCTTTGCGCATAACACTGTAATTCCCTGTGGTCCAAAGTGTCTTAGCAATGGGAAGAACAAGGGAGGAGATTTTTACAATTCTAGTTACATTCACTGAACCTTTGGCACTCCTTGTGGATCTTAAGACCTCCTGCAGCTGTTGGGCCAAAAATGACACCTAACAAAGCATGAGAATGGATGTCACACACATGTGATCAGTAAACATGCTCTGGCCAAGGGAATATGTGACAGTGATGTAGTTTCACAGCTGTATGGTGCAACTTTGGAAGGCTAACAGAATTCTGGGCACTGTGAGTAAAAATGTCAGCTAACAGTAAGCAGGCATTTAACACTGAATATAAGACTAAAGTGAGTTTAGTTGTTGTGTGCCATATAGACAGATGTATTATAAAAATACAAATAAGGAGCAGTTCTACATCATTAAGTCCTGTATTGTACAGTATATTTGAATTCGTGACCATTCCCAAGAAACCAGACTCGAAGAAACACAACAAGTACAGGATAAATGAAAGAGTCATGATGGTGTAGGGGCAGCATAGTGGCACAGTGGGTAGCGCTGCTGCCTCGCAGTTAGGAGGCCCGGGTTCGCTTCCCAGGTCCTCCCTGCATGGAATTTGTATGTTCTCCCCGTGTCTGCGTGGGTTTCCTCCCACAGTCCAAAGACGTGCAGGTTAGGTGCATTGGTGATCCTAAATTGTCCCTAGTGTGTGCTTGGTGTGTGGGTGTGTGTGTGCGCCCTGTGGTGGGTTGGCGCCCTGCCCGGGGTTTGTTTCCTGCCTTGTGTCCTGTGTTGGACCCCCATGACCCTGTGTTAGGATATAGCGGGTTGGATAATGGATGGATGGATGATGGTGTAGGGAAGATTATGTGTCAG
>JANRMT010062857.1:5873086-5886730 GCA_026402145.1 Polypterus bichir lapradei
TGTCTGCTCTGCTCATTTTTAATTGTCATTAATAAGATACAAAGAAGTGGGAAAACTGCACAGAGAAAGAGCAAAATATAATGAAATCAACAAAAGAGAGTTAAGCATTTAAATCTATAGCAAAACAGAAATATTTCTAAATGTCTTCTAAATGTTAAAATCATGCTGCTGTGCTTTTCTGAATGTAGAATAAAAGACAAATGATCCCAGCTAATTAAATGAGATCAGTGCTGTCAGGTGTTGTCATTGATTAGGAATCTGGTTGCAACAAAAACCTGCAACCACAGGGGTTCCCCAGGACCGAGGTTGGGAAACACTGGTATAGCTGGTGTCACACTCATGAGCATAGGGTACAGTTTAAGGCAGGGGTGGGCAGTGTCAGTCCTGGAGGGTCATAGTGCCTGCAGGTTTTTGCTCCAACCCAGTTTCTTAATGAGAAGGCAATTATTGCTGATGAAACTCTTATTGCTCAAGTGGCATTTTGATGCTTCATAAAGTGGTTCCCCACCCTTAATTGCTTATTTCAGTCTTAAACAGCTACATTCGTTATTTTTAATGACTCCTTATTCTCAATAAGATGCAAATGACCAAAGAGCCCGCAGTTCCCCATCTAACTTGTTTCCTTTTACACCTGTGTGGATTCATCAGGCACTATTTGGTTTAATAGAACACTTAAGAGAAAAATGTGACAGTCTGAAAATTATTTGCTTTATCCTTGGAAAGGAAAAAAAATCTATGATAGAAGAACCTAACATTGCAGACTAAGAAGCCATAAAATTAAACAAGGTCTGAGACTGGCAAGGATTGGTTTCTAATTAAGCAATTGAGTTCAACCAAAAACCTGCTGTAACTGAGACCGTCCAGGATGGATGTTGCCCACCCCTGGTTTAAGGGCTCAGATAATTGTAATTTCCCAAAGGAAAGCTAAAGGGCGCTGTTGGCTGGAGCCTTCCCTCCTCCTGTCTGTGCAGACTGGAAGACTGACGACCACAACATCTCTGATGTCACTTCCAGTGTCTGCCTGCCTGAACCCCCCTCTTCCTGCCAGGAGCCTTTAAGACCGGAAGCTCCACCATCTTAAAGAGTCGTCTTTATGTTGCTTTCTTTTGCCTTTTTTCAACGCATTTCAACCCGTGTTTTATTTATAATATATGGGGTTGACCTTCAGGTGTCCCAAAGATTTCTAATCTCTTTTGTCTCTTTATTACACTGGAAATGGCAAGAGTTCAAGGGAGGCCTTTTTGATATGGCTTGTTATTAGACTAGCAAAGAAGTACATAAGGGATGCCAGGTGTATCCTGATAAGGAGGTTTATGATCAGAGATGTGCATTGGGTAAGAAAGATTTTGGAAAAGGAGATCAAAAGGAAAATAAAGAGGGATGCTGAGAAATGGAGTTTCGCAGCAGCTACTGAGCGATGGAAGAGCTTTTGGATATTGGGGAATGGGGAATAAGACTTTAATGCGAACTGATTTTAAACCAAAGCATATGTGAGTAGTACGGATGTCTGGTCCAATGTTTTAGAAGGATGAGGGTTTCAGATGATAATGGAAAATGACTGTGTTTGTTGTATGGTAAAATGGTATTGTGGATTGTATTTTCAATGTGTAAATAAAAACTTATTTTTACAAAAAAAATGTACTGAAAATATTCTTAAGAATTCTATATGAAAGAATAAAGCATACAAGTGGTTCATTTGGGAACCTGAATAGCTCTTATTATCCTTACAGGTTTTGCATAGAAATGTCTTAAAATGAGGCAGGATCTTCACATATGCTTTACAGATTTTGAAATGCATTTGACAGGGTACGGTGTGATCATCTGCTGAACATCGTGTACCAAATAGGTTTGGACAGCAAAGATAGTCAGATTATTAGAAACTTACATTGGCGTCAAACAGCAACAGTCAGAGTGAAAAATGAAAAAACGCGTAAAGTAGACATCACAAGAGGAGTACGGTAAGGATGCATATTGTCACCACTTCTGTTTAACATTTATTCAGAGGAACTGAGACCAGAATCAATATTGGACAAAAAAGAAGGAACAAAAAATAAACGGATTACTTCTAAACAGCATAAGATATACAGACGCTACTTGTGCTGTTAGCTGGCACTGAAGAAGAGCTATAAGATCTTCTGGACACCATGGCAGGTATGACTATTCAAATAGGTTTTAATTTGAATGTGTAGAAAAAAAGGTTATGATTGTACATCGAAACAGGATTAATGTTGACATTAGTAGGGACAACACTTAAATCAAACAAGTTCATAAATACAAATATTTTGGAAGGATGGTTGGTGACCACTTTGACACTAAGGCAGAAGTAAGAGCTAGAATACATAGAAAGAACAAGCGTGTTCTGAGTTTATAGAAATAAGAAACATCCTTAGTAATTGAAAACTAAATATAAAATTGAAGTCTCAGATTCTAAAATTTCTTTACAGTTGTTTTTCTTATGCAAGAAAAATACATTTGAGATGTGACTTACAGGCACACTTTACATATAATTGTAGACGGCGAGAACCACTAATGAAGAGTAATTTGAATAAGACCCTGGAAATGGAACATATAATAAAAATAAGAACTCTTGAATACTTTAGAAAGGATACAAACAGTGCAAAATATTACAATAGATAGCAGAAGGAAAGACTGAAGGAAATTGTGCAAGAAGAAGGAGGAAAACGTCCTGGATAAGTAATATAAGAAACTGGACAGGACTTAACATAGAACAACTGATGCACACAGCGAGAGACTGATGGAGATACGCCACAATATCAGCCAACCTCAGTCCCTGAGGGGACACCAGCAATGGGTATACTCTGTCAAACCTTCAATTGTTGAGTTCTGCGTGTAACTGCAAATCCTTTTGCTGATATTAGCATACATTGCCATACACACTTCATCCTAATTGGGGTCATGAAGAGGTCAGATTTGTGCTGTTCAAGAATCAGAGACCAGTTATGGATAAAACTCAGTCCAGATAGGAATTGTCGAGTAGCTGCACACATTAGGTTGGATTGTGGAAAGATATATTATGATGAATCCTTTGTACATGACTATGCAAACTAATCATGGACAGTAACCCACCATAAAATAAACTTGTTCATGAATCCTATAAAGAGGTATCTTTATTCACTGTGCCACTCTAACCCCTATTGAAAAGTAGCCATTATTACTCATTCACATGAGGTCTCAGAAGTGCCGGTTTTGCAAGAGTTAGCTGTACGGTAAACATCTTCTTGATTATGATAGTCCATGCACATCATAGAAATATTGATTATGCTTTTTTTGAATTGGGACAGTGAGCAGCAGAACCAAATGGCTTCCTTACCTAACATGTTTTTCTATTATGAACTTTATCTGTTTCCATCTCTTCTTCTGCCTTGCTGCCTCACCTTACGTATGCCACAAAGGTTGACATACACTGCCAGATTTCCATCCTGAATGTGTTTCAAAAAAGAAAAAAAAAAAAACCAGCTTGCAGTATTACGAGTGCTGCCACCGGAAATATAAAAGTGATCCTTGTACTGCAACACTGCATGGTTAATTATGCATGCAGACTAGCCATGTGCTACGCAAGATCTCTAAACAAGCCTTAAAGGAGCTCTTACCCTCCTCACTCCTCTTTAGGAAACACATGAAACACTGTAAAATAATCAGCACAAAAGATTTATAACTATTTACAAGATGTTTCTTTCTTCTTGTGCATCTGCACAGATACATGAGAAACAAACAGATGTTCCCACTGTGCCTGGAGCTGGGACTTCAAACAAAGAAAACGGGCCAGTCACAGAATCGGCACTTCATTGCACGGCAAATGTGTGCCCCAAGATTGTAACTCTGTAAATGCAATGATGTATATTTTATTTACTTATTGCTAGTTTGTGACTGTTTGTTGCATTTTGTTTGTGGTGTTTGTTCCGTTTGTGTCTTTTGTTGGTTCAGGCCTGGTCGCGCAGTGGTTAGCACGGCTGCTCACACATGCCTTTGATCACATATTTGGCCACAATAATCAGTCCGGCAGCCCCCAGCCCCCCAGCCCTCAGAAATATTTAAAAGACAATTGCAGCTTTATAATCCACTCAAAACCAGTTCAGTTTCTCCTTCCCTGTCGACTCGCATATTAATCAGATCACTAGGACAGCATTTTTTCACTTAAGAAACATAGCAAAAGTTAGACCTCTTATATCATTGAAAGATGCTGAGAAATTAGTTCACGCGTTTGTTTTCAGTCGACTAGATTACAGTAACGCACTCCTCTCAGGACTACCCAAGAAAGACATAAATCGTTTGCAACGAGTGCAGAATGCAGCTGCTAGAATCCTAACTAGGAAAAGAAAATCCGAACACATCTCTCCAGTTTTGGTGTCACTACACTGGTTACCTGTGTCATTCAGGATTGACTTTAAAATTCTGCTTATGGTTTATAAAGCCTTAAATAATCTCGCTCCATCTTATATATCGGAATGTCTGACACCTTATATTCCAAATCGTAACCTCAGATCCTCAAATGAGTGTCTCCTTAGAATTTCAAGAACAAAACTTAAAAGAAGTGGTGAGGCGGCCTTCTGCTGCTATGCACCTAAAATCTGGAATAGCCTGCCAATAGGAATTCGCCAGGGTAATACAGTAGAGCACTTTAAAAAACTGCTGAAAACACATTACTTTAACATGGCCTTCTCATAACTTCACCTTAATTTAATCCTGATACTCTGTATGTTCAATTCATTATAATAACTATTCATGGTGGCTCTAAAATCCGTACTAACCCCTACCCTCTCTTCTGTTTCCTTTTCTGGTGTCCCTTTGGTGGTGGCTTGTGCCACCACCATCTACTCAAAGCACCGTGATGTTCCAACAATGATGGATGGATTAAAAGCCAGAAGTCTGTATGACCATCAACATCAAGTGACTCCGTGAGAACCCTAACTACAAAGAGGACTATTTCATTTATGTTAGGTAGAATGTCCAGAGGGGACTGGGCGGTCTCGTGGCCTGGAACCTCTGCAGATTTTATTTTTTTTCTCCAGCCGTCTGGAGTTTTTTTTTGTTTTTTCTGTCCACCCTGGCCATCGGACCTTACTCCTTTTCTATGTTACCTAATGTTGTCTTATTTTAATTTCTTATTTTGTCTTTTATTTTTCTTTTCTTCATTATGTAAAGCACTTTGAGCTACTTTTTGTATGAAAATGTGCTATATAAATAAATGTTGTTGTTGTTGACTCAAATGCAGTTCGCAGAGCATGGCTATGTTTGCAGATATTTTCGTGATTCAGCCGAACTCTAGGCAAAGTGAATTCAACGGGTTCCACTCATCACTAGTAACTAATAAACTTCATTAAAAAAAGCATATCTCCCAAGGACAGCAACCTTGGAATAACATAATGCAATCATTAAAACAGGACTCTGAACAAAACAGCTGAAGCTGACAAGACTCTCATCCATGGCAAAGTAAAGCAGATGTTAGAGTTAGGTATTATTGGAAAACCTAAGAAAAAGTGGCCTTGTCCGATCATCATGTCTCCAAAACTAACACTCGATTGTAAATTTTGGAATAGATGTCAGTTAACTGAATTAAAGGGCTGATCCAGACTAGGCAGACTGACAGCTGAGGGATTAAGAGACAGGCAGAATGAGCAAAGATCGGGAAATGATCAGTAAAAAAAAAGCAAAAATATACAAGGAGTTACACAAAAACACTGGTGTGAAGACCCAAATCCAGATAAAAAAAAACCCTTGCAAAAAACACAAGAATAATGGGACTATAAAAGTCATAGACCCCTTAGCACAAGCTAAAGGTGAAGTACAGGCAACCAGGGCTTCACTTTAAAATGCAGAAATAAGAGATATGAAACTTCTTCTGTAGATGAAAATGTCTGGCCATAATACAGTAATACTAATTACTTTAAAGAGGAGGAAAAGGCAAATCAAATATCTCTTTACCAGACCTGGGCATTGTGCCTCAGCCATCAGTGGACTCAGAAATCCTGCAAAGCATCTTGCAAAAAGAACGTTCATGACAGCTGTCAAAAAACATCAAATAATTTAAAAGCATGTCCATTCCATTCCATTCATACTGTTTTAATAGACCAGATGGCCCGATTCAGTAAACATAAAAAATATTCTCATGCATTAATCTGAAGGACACTGATGCAATGTAAAGTAGAGCAGGGGTGCCATACAATGTGCTAACAAAATGAAACCAAAGGCATAACTAAACATTTGAAGTTACAGACCTTCAGTTCAGCTACTGAAAGCCTAGGCAGAAGTTACAATAATACTTTCTACCTAGAGAACACCAAAAGAATACGCTTGATTATCTTTATTTATATTCTCCTTGAAATCAATGTACACCATCCATCCATTTTCTAAACCTTCTTTATCCTGAGCAGGGTTCGTGGGGAAGCTGAAGCCTATCCCAGTATGCATTGGGCGCAAGGCAGGAGCAATCCCAGGACAGGACTAAAACATTGCAGGGTGAACAAACACACACTCACATAACACGTACAACACACACACACACACACACACTCACACACACACACAGTGGGGCCAATTTAGCATCGCCATTCTACCTAACCTGAAAGAGGAAGCACAAAGGGACACGGGGAGAGCATGCAAACTCTGCCTCTCCACATAAAATAAATATCTAGGAAAGTAAACTACAGCATATGAAAGTAAGACCTGATTTGGTGAAAAAGAAAATGAAGAAAAAATTACAATAATGTTATGGAGTGAGAAGTCAAGCAAAATGACACATTTATTAGCTAACTAAAAAGATTACAATATGCAAGCTTTTGAGGCAACTCATGTCCCTTCTTCAGGCAAAATGTAATCATGATATAAAATGATTACATCTTGCCTGACGAAGGGGCCTGAGTTGCATCGATCTTGCATATTGTAATCTTTTTAGTTAGCTAATAAAAGTTGTCATTTTTCCCAGGAATTTTATTTCATGTAAGTTTCCATTTGCTGTATTGACAGAGGCACCTAATGTTGCTGGCATGTCTGTCCACATGAAAGAACGTGGCTCCCAGTGGACCATTTTTAAAACAAATCTGGGCACGCTTATTCATCAGGGAAATTTGTTGGGAAGGTTCAATTCTAAAAAAGTAGTTCTACTTGTAAGAGTAGAACCAAATTTGCGTCACTTTGTGATTTTTGAACCAGTTTGGACTGTTTTCCTACTCTGAGATGCTTGATAAAGCCAGGCACAGTTACCTAATTTATTTATTTTGCCCATATACTGAACCAAAGATTTTTGAAGTATCTTTACTTAATATGTTGTGGTTATTTAGATGACAAATGTAGGTAAAGCTGAAGTTGTTCAACTCAGTTATTTATGCTAATATAGCATTTATACTAATGTTACTGCAACTCTAAAAAACATTTCACTTTGTGGTGCCTGAAAAGTATTTTCACAGTATCTCAAAATGAACCTAAAGTACCTAAAGAACCTAAAGTAGACTGACCAGAATTCTATAGTTCCCAAACGGGACACAAATCCAGCAAGTGTGCCTCATGCAAACAAAATTGAATACTAGAGTTTGGATTTGATTCTCTCCACACTGCTCACCTTTTAAAAATGTACGTGAAATTGAAGTCCAGACTCTTGACCAATGAATGAAGGGGAGAAGCAGATCTTCAATTGAAACACAATGTATTGTGGGAATGTGTCTTTTGAGGTTTATCGTTTATGCCGAGTTTTCAACCAGTAAGTATTCATAATGTTTTTTACCAACAAAAAAAAAACCCTGCATTTTGTACGCTCTGTAACATGAGAATTATGCGACAAGAATAAAGTGAGATCTTTATTTCCATGGATGTTTTTCATGTCATTTGCTTTTGTCCAGAGTTTGTCACAGTTGTTCTTGTTCAATTTGAATGTTCGTTATGAATTTTCTCCAGTACAACCTGAGATTAAACATTTTTCTTGGCCATCATTACAAACCACATGGGGTAAGTAACGTAAATCATTTTTGGTTGGAGTATCGCTGATTGGTTTATTTTGTAGACATGGGAAAATGATACAGAAGCGTTGAAGCTTGTGTCAGTCAATCTGAAGCACAGTGAGTCGAATCACCGTGTCAGCGATTGTGTCAAAACACCGCTGTCACGTGACCCATGACGTTTGAAGCTTCGAATTATCAGGTAGCCTACATAAAATGCATCATTCTCATAATCTTGGGTTGTGATAGATTTGGTGAGCTTTGGTTACCAATGGCGACTTACATTGATAAACGGCGTTCAAAAGTTAAATAGTATAAATGGAGAAGGATCATAGCAAAATAAAATGAACACAGATATTTCTGACCTTTTACTGGTGAAATGAGACTGAAACAGTGAGTGCTGCTTCACTTATGCTCTTGAGAGCTTGCCTTCATACTAGGGCTGAGGCTTCAAAGCTTTGAACCGTTTTCAGCACAAAAAAAAAGAAAGTCTCAAAGCTTCATAAAGCTTCATTTACCAACACTATTATTTTGACAAAACTGTATTAATTTAAAGTTTAAGAAATGTGGCTACATCTTGGCATTGAGAACCCCAGGGGCTGTTCCAGAATTAACATTTAGATCATCCTGGATCTCAGAACAATGCCCGGCTTGCTATAGCCCAACTTCACACCAATGGATCAGCCTGTTCCAGAACACTGGATGTCAATCAGCTCACTCAATCTTGAATTGGCAAATCTCGATTAACGCCCCATTACGGCAGCATTTACACACTGGTATGAGTCAGTTAATCAACTACAAGTCTGAGAAACAGAGGAGGTAACCTTCATGAGAGCACAGTGTAAAATTTATCTGCACATCGGACAAAAAGAGGATCAACGCTGCGACTAAAGAAAGGGCGTTGTGTTGGGGATTATTACTGAAAGAATGAATTCATAAAACAGTTAATCAGTGAAATCCGTGTAAGCTGTGTGGTAAATTGATGCATTGTGCAAAATGTTCCCCTGGCGATATTACATTACTCAAAATGTTAAATGCCCTCAGGTAAGCATTGCATTGCATTTTTGCAATTTTAATATCATCCAAAAGGGTGAGAGAAAAGACCATGCCATTTAAGTTTTCAGCATATGCAAGAGCTTCTCTTGTCATTACTGTGAGAGATGTTCAACGTTATTGTGTCTGCACTGAACCCTGTATTGTCTGGTAATTACATGATTAAAAGAAAGCAAAGGTTAATTAGTGCCATGTTCAAATTCGCAACAGATGATTCACAAGTGTGCACTTTTTGAATGGTAACTTACCCTGTTCAGTCGTGAGGCTTTGGATATTTTTCCTTAACATTTGTACAGTAATTACGTCTGTGGCATCTCATTGAAATTCTTTTGGGTATTTGGTATACATAATTGTGCGTCATTCGTAAAAACCATCTGTTAAATGCACTACAGAGCAATACAGAAGTAATATTGTTCACCTATTCCATTAAAGAAACCTGAATCGAAGCTTCATTAATAAGTATATGGCTATAAATATATACCGAAGAGGAGAGACGTCAGAGTCGTTTGTTTTAAAGGCGGGGGACTACGCAGAAAGAATGAAGATGGCCAGCTTGTTATAGCAGCGAATCTGCTATCAGTTATGATTGCTCAGAAATGCGACAGTTGCATTAAGTTGATTGCCCTACTTGTGACTCTGTGAAGTTTCCCTTTGATAGTGGTTATTTATTTCTGTGTTGGAAAAATAGTGGCTGTGTAGGAGCAGAAGACGCTTCAAAGTTAAGCATAGTTCTGCGATCGGTTTGCCGATTATATGCGGCATCTCCAGTGTTGTAAAGACAACTGCCCTTAATATATAAAAGAAAAGGCAGAAAAAGTCAGTGATTTGAATAGATGTCCGCTCAAAGCCATGATGTATGTCCCTGAACGTGTCATATTTGAAGGTTGTTCGGATAAACTAAATTTCCCTGAAATGTAAACGGTAACTAACTTTCATGCAGACCTTCCTTTGGGCATGCCTCATTGCTTTTTTTTCTGGGCAGAATTTGACGGTGTAGTTTGTTCTTTTGTGTCAACTGTTCGTTCAGAAAAGGCATAATTTTTTCAAACATTTCTTAGTTTTTTCTCATTTCTAAAAAGTACAGCTGTGATCAGCATGTCTGACAGGACATTTACAGACTTTGACCTTATGATTGGATGCTCTGCTCCTTAATTATTGAGGCTGCAAAACGTTAATCCGTCTTAAACCTTCTCTTTTTCAGTTCTAGAGCCATGGTTGCCCAAGTAACTAAACTGGATTTTGTCAAACCTTTTTTTCTGGAGCAGGCAAATCTTGAGCCCATTCCAAAAAGCAGGATAAGAGAGTAATCTGCATCTTTGGCCTCATGGATCATGTAATTCCTACTTACTATGTTCCAGAAACGCAGGGTTGTCCTTATCTAGGTTTTTCTGTAATGGCATTTCTATAAATCCTGACTTACTTTAACCGGATTTCGCACTAATTCTAACTTCTGGACCCCAGGACTGCTATAGCCCAGGCACATTCGACCATTTAGATATAACAGTCAGCCCCCAAGACCCCCTTGGTTAACAAGGACAGAGGACGAGGTTAAGCATCCTGACAATTACAGCAACAATCACCCTGCTGTTATTTATTTAAAGTCTCCCAGCAGAGCTGGCTGTGAGCTGTGCAGAATATTTCTTTAGCACACACTACCTATAAAATTATTTGTGATGTAAATGTTTTTTTTTTTTATTGTGGTTATTTTTTGTAAGCATTGTGGCTTTGTGGCAGCACTGCACGAGAAAACAACCTTTCCACAGAGCTTTATCCATGCACTGAGCTGATCTATCCATGACAATAATGCCCCAAGCTGGGCACAACGACTAGCTAAAACCAATCATTTCTTTTGGTCATTTTACTTATTTAAAAAAAAAGTGCTAAGAATGGCATCCCCTAAGTTCTTTTCTGTTGTCTTCTTGCCTTTCTCAAATCAGCCTCCCATTCCTTTAGAGGTGTGGAGGGAGATATTAAAATATTGTATGTCACTACTGCTGCTATTGACAATACACACTTTGAGATGCTTGTACAATTTTCCAAAGCACAAATATGCTCACAATAATTACACTTTCAGCAAAGCTTATGAATTACTGTTGAAATAACTTGATATAAGTACTTATTAATGTACATGTTGTGCATTCACATTTCAATGTTTGCTATATTATACTTGTAAACCTGTATAAGTGTTCTATGCCTAATGTCGGGGAATACAACTACACTAAAGTGAAATTAATTATAGCTTTTGTAAGTCATTTTTGCTCAAACATAAATGTCATTGTTGTGCATTATTTAGACAAGAGACATAGTACTATGACACCTTTGCAAATTTTTGGTGACAAAAGCCACTTTCCTTCCACAGCTTGGGAATTTCTTTATATAAATGATGCTTTAACAACAAACAAAAGCACTTTTTGTGTTGGGCAGAACCCCAAGGCGCTTAAACAGTGCAGAACTCTGCTGAAATTGTCTACATGTGTTCATAATGATTGACTCATTGGCGGGTTACGTGAGTTACTAAGGGTCACAGATTTTCTGATGTTTCCCACCTTAACCGTTACAGCCACATTGACATTCTCTGGCTACTGTCTCCAAGCAAAATAGGGCGTGTAACATCTGTTAGAGACAACCACAGCCTTTTTATGCCTTAAACCTGTTATCACACTGTAGTTCAATAAACCTTTCTATGACTTTAGGTAACAAGAACTGGAATTTCTGCTAATTAATAAATGTATCATACATGTAGATTTCCACTTTACTGATCAAGGCCCCATGAAGTCCCTACATTGATGGACTGAAGACCAGATGTCCACATGACCATCTAATTCTTCCACGTGAAGCCTGAAGACTATGAGGACTGATTTTAGATCATTTATATTGTTTTTCCCCCCCTGTCCTCCTGGCCATTGGACCTTACTTTATTCTTTGTTACTTAGTATTGCCTAATCTTATTTGTATCTTTTTTATAAACTTTTCTTTCTTCATCTTGTAAAGCACTTTGAGCTACATTTCTATGAAAACATGCTATATGAATGTTGTATCAGAAGAAATTCTGTCATATTATGTATACAAAACAAAGAATGTCAAAATCTACATTTTTCCTTCCATATTGCAGAACCTTGTATGATTGGTTAATTGATGATTGTAAGTCTGCCATATGAGTGAGTATTGGCATTTCTAAAGTGTGCCTTGCAATTTAACTGGTTTATTTCTTGCCACGTGCCTAGTGTTATAATGGCTGCGTCTGTTTCCAAAGAGACTCAACAGAAGTAAATGTTTCAGTATTACATATATACTGTAGATGACTGGGTTCAAATTCATAAATACTGTGTGTGCATATATGTGTTATATTTTTATTTATATATATTTTCACAGATTGCTGGGGACTTTACCCAGCCGGGATGCCTGGAAGGACTGGAAGATGGCATTAATAGCTTCCGGGCCACAAGGGGGCAACTGCCCTGGACTAGCAGAGGACCACGAGAGAGGAGCAAAGAGGTTCTGGCCTGTTGGGACCCGTGGCCACCGCCAGGGGACGCCTCAAGCCTCGTGGGACCCAGGAAACTGTTACTTCTGCCACACCCGGTAAGATGGCGGATGAGACTTCCAGGGCCGCCCGGAGTGCTTCCAGTGCAAAGGGCAGCACTTCCGCCACACCAGGAAGTGCTGCTGGAAGGATGTCATCAGACACCTGGAGCACATCCGGGCGGGAATAAAAGGGGCCGCCTTCCTACAGTCGGGGAGCTTGAGTCGGGAGAGGGAGCAGGACAAAGCTCCCAGGAGGAGACGGGCGGCCAAGGACTGATAGAGAGAAGCCCTTATAGTGGTGATATTAGCTGTGTGCATTGTGTGTGGTGTTCGGGATTATGAACCTGTGTTTATTAGATCATTAATAAACGTGTGAATTTTATAAAGATGTGGTTTCCGACTGGTGGTGTCCGGGCGAGTCTCACAATATATAATGTATGTGTATGTATATATATATATATATATACTGTATATATATATATATATATATATATATATACTGTATATGTATATATATACAGTGTATATATATATATATATATTGTGGAGCCGACCCGGACACAGACAGGTGGACATGTTGTTTTTCAACCACCACACGTTTATTTACAAATTATTTACAAGTATGGTCACTCAGACCCAGTCCACTAGTGCACAAAACCCCAATACTCAGTCCTGGCCACTCATATGCCTTTCTTCGGGCCGCCTCCACTCTCCTCTCTTGCCTCGTCCTCTTCCACCCGACTCTAGCCTCGAATGGGAGACGGCCCCTTTTATATTCTCTCCCAGACGAGCTCCAGGTGGCTCCCGGCATTCCCTTGTTGGCCACGCCCCAGCGTGGCGGAAGTGCCGGCTGTTCTCCCGGTAGCTCTCCGGGTGCCCTTCTAATTCTTCCCCCCAGCACTTCCTGGTGTGGCGGAAGTGCTGAGGTAATAGGTCCCCAAGGCATTGGGGCGCCTCCTGGCGGTGACCACGGGCCCCTACAAGCAGCCAGGAAGGCGGCCCCCACGTGATCCCAGATGGGCACACGCCCACTTCCAGTCCTCCAAGGCGTCCCGTCCGGGTCGTCGCCCCTGGCATCCACGACAATATATATACAGTATATATATATATATATATA